>CABFOV010001441.1:68134-117840 GCA_902141375.1 Timema poppense
AAAAAAAAAAAAAAAAAAAAAACTAGTTCCCTCAATACGCAACAGTTTGTTTAAATGTATGACACAACTGTAAAATTTTCATTTTTTACCTTTAAAGATCATTTCTAAATTTCTTCACAAAAGTAGTTTGATTTTGAATCAAAGTTGCAGACACTTTCAAGGAATTGAGATCTAATCAGTGCAAGCAATTTTTCAACACGCCACTTACTTATAATATAAAGGTGTTTTTTTTGTGGAAAAACTTAAAACCTGATTTTTAAAAATGCACTAAATTTAGGATAGCGGCACTTTCATAGTTGCTCATCCTATTCAAGGATCCTTGTGGCTATCACAGTAGGGCTCTCACTCCCGAGACACTAGTCAGCCATAACAGTTCAAAACAAGCTGTGGCTCTTACGATAAAAAAAAATCACTTTGTAATATTTTAAATATTATTTCATCTTCAAGGTTCTCCCCATCCAAGTTTTATCAAAATATACACTAACCTCCCAATCAAAGTCACTGCTTTGTTAGATTAATATTACATAGAATATACATTTTTAGAGCTATACAATACACAGCTTATACCAATTATTACAAGTAAACATGGAATATCTTCAATCACATGATTAACAATGCAATTAAAATCATCCTTTCATATATAAATCACTTAAATGTTTCAGCAAATATGTTTTGTAAAAAAAAATGTTTAATCTGCGACCGCTCAGACACCACCGTAACATGCCAAATGAACTAGTTTCTCTGATAATATCTTCATCTGTAGGTTTCAGTGATCAGTTGTAGACCCAGGTTCCGAAAATGTTTTGAACTGCAATTCTCAAAAATTTGTTCAGCTTTGAATTAATCAGTTGTTCAACTGTTATTCGAGTCACTTTCCAAAATCTAATTTTACCCAGATAAAACAAGAACCCCAATGATAGCATAACACAGCAAATACAAATATTTCAGTAATTTAATATTTATCTATCCAAAGGGTTCTTTTAACCCATCATACTAAAATTGTCTCCACATATATGTTAAAACAATTAATTATTTACACACCAAAGAAAATGTGTCTGTATAAATGTTGACAGTAAAAAATCTTGGCTACACCTATTACATAATCGAAAAAACCAAATGTAGTGAAGTGCAGAGTATTGAGAAGTACACGCTCACACAGCCATCTGACTAGGAGAGATGGAACGAATGCTGGCCTTCACGAGCGGCGACGCCCAGTTTGGCGCGCATCACATCCAGGGATGTGTAGTCTGGTAGTTTGAGGTAGTTGACACATGTCATGACAGAGGGCAGGAAGTCATCAGGGTTCATATTAGGCTCAAGAGTCTTGCGAACCACAGTCAGCGGTGGTGAGAGAGATTTGAATCCTATATCACAAAAATATTCATTCAGATAAGGGAACAGGAGGATACCTTCTCTCTCTCTCTCTCTCTCTCTCTGTGTGTATGTGTATATATATATATAATTAAAAATTTAACATTGAGAATATATTGTATTGAATGTTTTCGAACTTACAATATTTAAAACTTGTACTAATACATTTAGCTACAAAACTAGCACTAGTTTAGTTACTATTTAGTTACAAAATTATATTGGTTAAGCTGTGCTGATTTTCATTGCAATAAATATTTAATCAAACTTATCATATAAAATCAAAAAGCCATTTACTATAGCATATTTTTTTACTAGAAATATTATTTTGACCGTTTTATTTTTCATTTTAAAGTTTTAACATTGAATTTTCCAAGCATTAAAAATTTAATTGAAATAAATTTCACAATAAAATCATTTCTAGCACGAGCCCATACAATATGCATGTGCAACTGTGCATAGAGGAATGAAAATGGAAAAGAAGACTATATCATGTGCGATTGTTACACATAGGACTAATAAACAAAATATGAAACATTTCAAATTTGAAATTTCGGTTTGTGATTCATATGTTTTCTTGTGGAGTAAATAAAGTTGCACAAGCATATTTTGGGGAACTATTAGCTCATTAAAACGCCAAACTAATAAGCTTATTTTTATAATTGTTAACGCAATTATAATGTCTTTAAAGATATGAGTGTTGTAACCATTTAATAATTTTTTCTAATTTATTTTTATTTAAGTGGTGTTCTCATATTTAAATTATATTTTTTAAAGTGGTATTTCTAATTTAAAGCCCCAATATTTTCATTTTCTTAAAACTTTTCCCCTCAAAAATATTTACTATTTATAAAACCTCAAATTTTAAAGATGTGATATTTATATTTTATGTTTGTTTTGACTGGTGACATTTTATATATAGATTATACAGTTTTACTTTTAAAACACTAACATTTTAACATTTTGAAATTAAGACTAAACTCAAACTCGGAAGCTATTTGAAATATTCGGCTTGAGTTCAGATAAAAAAAACATGGTCGCAGACCCCTACTATGAAGCTACCGTAGTGGATAATGTGTCAATAGAATGAAGTACTAACCTCCCACTGGAAGTCTGGGAGAACCAGTCACAAATTGTACAAACTGGCGCTGCTCATCACGACCGTACAAACTCAATATTTCAAACAGGAACCGGATAGCTCGAGAGTCTGCGGTGTAACCATGGTCGAGACGACAACACTCTAGGAGTGATTTGACGTCCCAGCCAGCCGCAGATGAAATACCGCCACAGAACACTAATTCCAGCTCTTCTGGATGGAACATCTGCAGCTGTGCCAGAGGGAAGACTGACTCAAACCCCTCCCTGAATGCTTCCATTTGTCTGGCCACACCTTCTAGTAGGAACCAATGAGAAACCAGCTGTAACAAGCAACATAAAATTATGTTTAATTATTTAAGGTATTTAACACGCCCTTTCTGAATCGACATATTAGCACACAAAAATTTATATGAGTGAGAGCGAAAGGCCTAACCATTTAGACTGGAAAGGTATTTTCATATACAGTCCATGATTCTTTTACATGCTACAATTGGGACATACTGCTTTAATTCCCCTCCGAAGGAAGTTGTGCTATAGATTTTTATTGCTCAAGAAAAGTTTGCCGACCTCAGCTGCATTTGAAACTAAAAACCATCAGTTTAGGAAGCGAGCACTTTACCCTCTGACCATTGAGGTACTAGTGTAGGTTGGGGCAACAGGTGTTAAGTATGAGGGTCAAAGGTTAACTGACCTTGGTGTACTGCTCAATGTTGTGTACAGTGAGAGGAAGGTCCCGCCCTCCTCGTCTCAGTTCCACCCCAACATGTCCTGGCAGAGTGAAGTCCAGACCAAGGTCTGACACTGGACATCCATCTAGTCCCAGTCGTTCTACCCTCTCCTTGCGGTCTCCTGTAGATAGGTTCGAATCCTGTTCCAAGGCTTCTCTTAGTCGGACCACCCCTTGCAGTTGAGCCAGTGTGCGATGGACCTCCGGACACACCTGGGCTAGGTCAGGGAGAGAGAGGCTTGCCTCCTGGCCCAGCAGCCAGCGGTAGAATACTAGACTGAATGGGAGGTCCAGCTGAAAATAATCATAGGAGTGTTTGAATGACACATTTTTAATTTACTAATACTTTCAAATCAAACAGTGTAAATAATGAATTGAATAAATATAATTTCAAATTCAAATAGTTAATAAAAGCTTGGCGCAACTAGGTACTACCTATAATATTTTGATTAAAGTATGTGAAAAATATTATCATTGAAATTAAAATCTCATTAAAAAATGTGTGAGACAGCTAAATTATGAACAAACAAGACTACTTTTCATGTAATTTTGAATTATTATCATTATTAACTGAAGTTTATAAATTTCAAGCTTAATTTAAAGAAATAATTTAATTTATACAAAATTATGAGCAGAGTTTGTTGTTAAAAATTACAAAACATATTTGATATGTGATAATAATTAAAATATCAGTAAAATAATATTAATTTAGTGCTATTAGTTTAAAGAGAACAAACAAATTAAATGAACTTTGTGTCTGTTATTTTATTAAATTTCTTCAAGTAAGCTCTCTCTCACTGAATACTATTGCAATAAATTTAATTGAAAATGATAATTCAATATAACACACTAAATGATTGCATTAGTTATTTATATTTAGCAAGATTAAGCCATACAGATGATGTGAATAAAATAAATATAAACCAAATTGTAAAAGAATATTATTAAAGGTTACTTCTATTTGACATGACAAATTAAACGCTTTGATAAAAGAATACACAAAAATACAGTGTACCTGTTTGGTGAAGTAATTGTGCACTCTTTACTGCTTTAACATATGGTTGATGTTTTTTATTATGACAGTTCTCATTTTATGTAAATATCTGAACATCCAACCCAAATAATAGTTATATGTCACTGTTAAAAATATACAAAAAGATAGGTACTAGAAAAGAAGATAAGAAGGAAAATGGAAGGAAGCTGGAGATGTAAACAGAGGTCTACATTAGACCTGATCTTGCTATACTACAGCTGATGGATAGAAGGTATGAATTTGGGAAGGACTTGATAATGATATTTATGGATGTGGAGAAGGCATATGATAGTGTTGATAGAAATAAAGTCTGGAACGCGATGGAGTAGGATGGAGTGAAAAGAGGAGTTTGTAATTAGAGTGAAGACTATGTATGAGGATAACATGAGTAGTGTCAAGAAAGGGAAGGTGTGGAGAAAGTGGAAAAAATGGAGTGAAGCAGAGGAGTGCTCTCACACCACCAATCTTTGTAATAGTAATGGAAATGGTATTGAATAAAGTGTCAGGAAAACTTGTGGAGGAAAGAATGAAGGCCATGCAGGAAATAAATAGCGTGATATGAAATATCATGAAAGTGCGATTAAGGCGAAAGGTGGAAGTAGAGAGGATTTATTGAGAATAGGACAGCAGGGAGAGTTGTTCTATAGGTAAGAAACCTGCTATGGAGAAGAGAAATGCCCATGAAGTGTACAGAAGTGTTGTACAGGGCGTACTTTGTACCCATTGTCATATATGCAGGGAGTTCACAAGATAGTAGAGGAAGCAAGTCTGAGATAGTATGGTCATGTAATGAGGATGGAAAAAGAGAGAGAACCAAAAAGAATGATGGGTAATTAAGCATGTAGTAAAAAACCTGCAAGGGAGACAGAAAGAGATGGAAGGAGCATATAACAGAAAGTGTACAGGTGAGAGAATGGAAGTCCTTAAATAAGGGAGAATGGTGGAAGGATAGAGGAAAATTGAGTCAATTTAGTAAATTGAGCCGACCACAGGCTGTAAACAGTTGGTGATGATGTTTTTACACTCTCCCTTCATGGAAATGTGATTACATTTTCTCTGAATTCAACCTCTCTCATCCCTAACATACTAGTGTGATAGTTCACCTGCAAATAGCCTAAGATAATATTGAGAGGTGGTGAAACAAGAGCCCAAGGTTCAAAATCAATTATTACTGACCCAATATCAAATTTAAATTTGAACTCTTTACTGCTTTAACATATGGTTGATGTTTTTTATTATGACAGTTCTCATTTTATGTAAATATCTGAACATCCAACCCAGATAATAGTGATATGTCACTGTTAAAAATATACAAAAAGATAGGTACTAGAAAAGAAGATAAGATAATATTGAGAGGTGGTGAAACAAGAGCCCAAGGTTCAAAATCAATTATTACTGACCCAATATCAAATTTAAATTTGTTTAACTTGATTTAAAAGTTAAGAATTTCTCATAATTAATATTAGGAAACTGTTAGATCACAACTAAAAAGTATAAACATCAACACATATTGCTATTTTAGCATTGAAATATCGAAGTGTAAGTGTAAATATGTGTTAGTGTTTTTACTTTTATTTGTGTTCTGACATTTTCCTAATAATCTATCAATTTTATTTTTTAATTTTTTTTCCAATGCACATTTATCATACCGTAATATTGTAAAATGAGAGGAGAAACAATAATCACACTTTTTCTTAACGTGATGGCAATATTTCTAGCTGATGTTAACTATCACTGCTATTAATGACAGCCATTCAAAGAGGTCTTAGGTTCCATTCCTGTGTCCAGGTCAAGTTTTAAGCTATGTGTAAATATTATATTCCTTATATTTGCTGATTCAACACCAATGTTATAGCATATAGCGGGTATTTCTGCCATTGTACAAGTGAACTAACCATACGCGAGTCCATCACAGCCTTAGCCATGAACTTTCCGAGAAACCGAAATTTGCTCTTGACGCGAGCAACATGACTTGACTTGGCTGACCGCCCCAGAGGGACAGGGAAGAGTCCAACGGCCGAGTGCACGTAGCTCAGCAAGTTATTTCCTGGTAGGGTTCTTTCTCCATGCCACAGCTCCAAGTCAGCTCTCTGCATCTCCCGGGATACTAGTGCATAGAACTCTAGGGTGGGGCCCAGTCCGGTGCCAACCTGACAACAAATGCATAGATTAGTGAACAATGGTTGGTAAGCAAGATTTTATATTTTAAGAACAGAGTTGCATATATTCTGACCAAATATCAAGGTCACAAGTATTTTTCTAACCTCGTCATGGTACTGAACTTCAAGTAGGGCCCGTGATGTTGCCAGTTCCTGCATCAAGTGTTCTGCCTGCTTCAAGATATCTTCCCGAGAGATGACCCTCTTACGTCGGTCAAGTCGAGGGGTCACTCGCTCCTGGGAATCAGAGCTACTCAGCTCAGGGGTGGCATCCAACAGACGTTGTAAAGCTCGGTCACGATCAAATGATGTGGCATAAAACAACAGCTGTCGCGTCTCAAACGGGAACAGGAATGGGCTAGTGTGAGACAGAGAGTTGGAATTATCAACACATCTGATAGGGGTGAGCAGAATTGAACATTATATGACAGGATGTAACAGTTACTAAAAGAGTACATTTTAAATCAACACAATTTGAACCTGACATCGATAAACAACAGTATTATTTAATAAATGTGTTGTTACCATGCGGACGCGATCTGTTGTAACCATGAAGGCAGATTCCCGGTCATGATGACCAGAGGATCCTGAAGTTGTCTACTAGCCTTGGCTGCGACCTTGCTGTTCACAAACTCCTAGAAAAGTGACATAACATCAGCAACAGGTAATACAATTTGTGTTTCATTAAAGAAGATACAATATAGCTTGTACTTAAAGTTTTACACTTTATTGCTGTCACTGGACCAAAATAGTTGCGACTCGTAGAAAAAAAAGGGTTACTACTCAATTTCTTGACTTGGTTTTGTTAGATTGGAACATTTTAGGAAGGATTGTGAAACACATAAAACCTCAAAAAAGATGAAACCACACATTAAAAAAAAAGAAGATAAAAAACGGTTGAATTTAAAACAATGGAAGGAGGTTGGAAGGGAAATGTCTACACAGCAGAAATAGATGAATTTATAATATTATGAAAATAGTGTTGTGTTGCCTCGCAATTGGGAGCCAATTAGGATACTACAGTATGTTTTGAATCCCGTGCGATGGGCACTAATTATAATGATACGGTTGCACATTAATATCAGCTCATTAAAACATCAATTCTAATAACTTTTAATCAAGACAGTGTAGAAACACTCTATAATGATGTAAAGTGATAGTGAAGGAAGCCAACCTGAAAGGATTGTTTATATCAAGGCCTAACCTAACTATCCTTTCAGGTTGGCTTCCTTCACTATAACTTACTTTTACAACATTGTACAGTGTTTCTACACTGTCTTGTTATACATTTCCAAGCCATCATGCAATTATTCATTTTATTAAATTTGTTTTGTAAATGTTAGTGTGATTTTAATGGCCTTAAATTATTAATATTAGCACCGCGTCTTACCACCCGTTCGGGTTAGACGCACTTACAGTTTAACATGGGATCCAAACCACGATGGAGGCCTGGCATTCAATGTCCTTAAAGATGCAAGTGTTGAAACAATTTTAACTATTTGTTTTTTTTATTAAATTTCTATTTGAGTGTTCTTGTTTTTTAAATTGTGTTTTATAAGTGTTATTTCTAATTTTAAAACCAATATTTCCATTAACTTTTTTTTTCAAAAGTATTTACTATTTTATTTATAAAAATGAGTGTCAGTCATATTTTAAGAACATGTGTTTTAAACACTTTTTAACATTTTAAAATTATGAATAGGCCTATACTCAAACTCGGGAACTTTTAGAAATATTAGACTTGAGTTCGACTCGAATGAAAAATCCCAAGCTAGTGGGTCCCTAGTCTATTTGATTACTTTCAAAGTAGAATTCTTTTCAAAAATAAGGTGTTTTTTTTTTACTTTCAAAGGGATCATTTGGTTAGGGTGCTGCCTATATTTGGAGGTGGCTTATTTTTGTTTCAATCTTGAAAAAAGTAGACTTGCTCTAAAAAAAATTCATATTATAAATTATTGCCTTTTTCAAACTTGAATTTTAGCAGTTTTTTTCAAATTGTCTAAAATTTTAGAGGATTCTAATTGAAACTCATGGTGAATGCTAACCTGTTGGCTGATAATGGAAGTGTAGTCAATGTTGGGATATAGGGTGCCCCAGTATCGATTGAGAGCACACAACACTCGCAGTAGGCAGAGCACTTCCAGACTAGCATCTTGCACAGTCACAAAATCAGGTAGCTGTGATTGAAGGAAAGGACCAAGAGGAGACTGCAATGGTGGAACCACACCCTCTGTTAACAAGAAAAAAACACATTACATTGCCTTTCAAACTTACTATAATGTTTGGTTGAATTTTGAAATATTGACGTTTAAAAACAAGCTGTGTTTATTGGAAGTGTTATTTATTAATGATGGAAAACATTATCATCAATTCCTTGGCACAAGATATTAAAAACATAGTAGGAATACCAGAAAAATACCCTCTCCCAACATACCAGATCAACCAAATGTTAAACAATATGGCCACAAAGTTATTTTTAAAATTGGAGACATGTTCTACAATAGGTAGTGCTAACTTCTAAGTTTTTCTAACAGTTGCTTTTTGAATCCGAAATGGAGTAATTTAGTATTTGTGTAAAGTGTATTCCCTTTTCTCTCTTTTGTTTGATAAAGGCAACAATGCCAAAATATTGCTGAATGTGTGTTAAAATTTGTATTAAAGTGTATTTTTGTGTTTGACTATTTCTACTAGAGGATATAAAAGAAAGAAAGAAGATATCACCTTTGTGCACTGGATTCGGTGCACATTTTTCCTCTGTCCCTAAGCGATCTTTTTTCATTAAATTTACACTTACTAGTTTGTTTTTCCTTTTTATTTATTTTTATCTATTTACATTATAGTAAAATAACTTCAAAGTTATATGTTTAATGAAACATAGCAGTTAGATCTCACATGCACACACACAAATAAAACTGTTTATTCAGTTACCAATATTTTAAATCATAACACCAAAAATGTGAATATACAGAATGTCTACTGGACTAGAGTTTTGAAATTCAACTATATTTCAAATCTTTTTATTTATAAAATCCAGTATACATAAGGAATTTCAGAACCAAACAATCTCTATTTCAAAAGTATTAAATTAGAGAAAGTAAAGGTTATTTCTGTCATAATTATATTTTTTTACATAAATAATATTCAACTGCATTGACAATGAAAAATACTCCTCCAATGAGAGTATATAATTGTTCACAGAAAATATTCAATATTTTAGAAATAAGTGTCATGCTTTATTTTATTTAGTTTGAGCATAGTCATCACCAAAATAAATGTATGAATTAATGTTCTTTAAAGTACATTGTAGAAAAACTGATTGATAGTTTGATCAGATATGTATCAGCTATGTTGTAAAAGATAGAACATATCTTTTAAATGATTAAAAAAATATGAATATATACCTCACGGCTCACACATATATAGTTAACTGGAAGAGAGCTTAAGGTTTTTTTAATCAGTCTAGGTGGTTCTTATTTAAGGAACTCCCCCGCCCCCCTCCAATACACACTTTTTATTTGTTCAGCACCTAAGCTGATCTTTTCATTTATTTGGAAATAATTATGTTTTAATGTTTTTATCTTTTAAACATAATGAATTTGATTTCTCTCTCGTACATTACAAAACACAATTTTCTTAGGAGTGCAAGAAAGTAAACTTTATGTACAAGTATTGTCATTTTATTATAAGTTTGGAGTGTGAAAACAATGTTAAACTTCACTAAGAGAAATAAGTTATTTAGTGGGAAAGAACACATTGGGTGTGAGTTAATTCACCCGATCATAAATCAGAAGCAAAGGACTTCAAATGCTGTTACTCCAATAGAAAGACCTTTCAATATTGGAGAACAAATTGCTCTAGTAAATCATGAGGAGCAATCTTCTTCACTGAATAGTCGCAAAGAGAATGTAGTGAGAACCAACTATGCCAACAAGTTATTAGATATCGGGAACATTGGAGGTGTTAAAATAAACAATATGACGAAAGAAAAATGGCTGAATCCGCCCAGAATGCTTCCACATGGTATCAATTTTGAAATTGAACCAAAGAGGCATTTAAAATTTAAAATGGAATGGCTACAAACATTTTCTTTGCTCACCTTCTTTCCAAAGGTGGAGGGTGCGTTTTGTCAGAGATGTCATTTTTTACCTCAGAATTTAATGGCAAAGGAGGCCACCAGAAGTTGCATGCTCTGGCAGCAAAGCCTTTTACTAGTTGGAAAGGTGCGTTGAAAGTTTTCCGAATGCACCAAAATGCAGACAAACATAAAATTGCATCAGGAAAAGCAGAAATCTTTCTGTTGGTGCGAGTGAAAAATACTCCAATGTTACTTATCAAAGCAACAGTAAAAGAAAATGTCAGGCTGAAGCGAATCGTGCAAAACTAGTTACTATTTTGAAAACCATTAAAATTTGTGGTTGGCAAGAAATTTCACTCTCAGGATCAAATGATGCTGGAGAAATCTTTAATAGTAGTCATGAAACAGACGATGAGAGTTTCCACACCTTATTGTGGTGACATGATGCTAAAAAAACATTTGCAGAAATCAAGAAAAAAAATATTGCTATCTACACAGGTTCATTTATCCAAAACGATTTGATCAAAGTGTGTGGAGAAGTTTATCAAGATATTAATTAAGAATATAAATATTGCAAGATGTTTTCAATTTTGGTAATTGAAACGATAGATATAGCTAGAAATGAACAACTGTCACATTCTGTTCGTTATGTCGATGATGTGAAAGAGACAGTAAGGGAAAACTTTAGAACTTGAGCCAGTTTTAGATGTTATAGGCTGAGGTTTGGCAGACACAATCCTAAATAAAATTAATACTTTGGGCTTAGATGCTAACGGAGTGATTGGCCAAGGGTATAATGGGGCTGCCGGAATGAGTGGGCATTTGAATGGTGTGGGCTCACACATAAATGCCAAGTACCCGGAAGCCTTTTACGTACACTGTACAGCACATTCCCTCAACTTAGCAATAGAGAAGTACTGTAGAGTGCCTTCTTTTCGAAATAATTGCACAGGGACAGTTTCTAATATAGGTATATTTTAAAAGTCCTTGCCACAGAGGACTGAAGTAAATGGTAACACAAGATATTCCTTCAACACGCCAGAGTATGCTGTTTCTACTCTGTGACAAGTTGGGCACAAAAAAACATATTTACTACTTTGATTTCAAGAGTTATATGTTTCAGTTGTGCACTCTCTGGAATACATTGAGACATAATTTAAATCAGAAAGTGCTCAAAAAGCTCATCAACTTTTGAATTGTATCAACAGAGTACAATTTGTTCTAGCTTTGAACATGTCAATACAACTTTTCACCTATACATTGTCTCTTTCAACAGGTGAATATAGATCTAAGTCAGATGTAGCCAAACAGTTGATCGTAGCAGGTTGTTTGGTCAATCACCTGTAGTATTTTTAGTTTATTATTTGATTTTAGTAAATGCATGTTTTGTTTCAGTTATCATGAACATTGACTCCATTAGTAAAAATGAGTGTGCCTAAACGACCCTGTACCTACCTATTCAATCAATAATGGGAAAATGATTTCTTTTTTACAATGTCCATAGAGAAATGTCTGCATTTGATATGCTGTGCTAGTGTTGCAGTGTCAAAAAAGGGCAAATTAATAAAACATTTTTTGAACCTTCATAAGAAGAAATATGAACCTGATTTTCCACCTAAAAGAGAACTACGGAAGATTAATGTGAAAGAACTGACATTTCTGTTAGAAGCACAACAATGTAGTTATTTCTTGCTACAGTTTGGTGAATCAATTGACGTGGTGGATACGTCTCAATTAATCGTGTTTATAAGAATGGTGTTCCCTGACATAAGCTACAAGGGGTTTCTAACCATTATCTATGTCAAGGGAACAATTAAAGGTGAAGATATTTACCAACTCTTTGTCATATTTATTAAGAAAACAGACCTCCCTCTCTGGAAGCTTGTATGTATAACAATCGACGGAGCACCAGCCATGATTGGTCGAAATAATGAGTTTCTTACACTCTGCTGTAAAAATGGAGATTTTCCTAATTTTAAATCTTTTCACTGTGAAGTTCATCGGAATGCATTGAGTGCTAGAGTAATAAACACGAAAGATATTATGGGCATTACTGTTAAGATAGTTAGTTCACTCCCAGAAAGGCGCTTAAGAAGAAGACTTTTTAGAACTCAACTTGAGAAAAATGAGTATGAAGATTTGCTGCTTCATACCAATGTAAGATGGCTTAGACGTGGAAAATTCTTAGAATGATTCCAAGCTTTATTGCCTGAAATTATTGTGTTCTTGGATTCAGTTGGAGAAAGCTACTCTCAACTAAATTACACTTCTTAGGTAAGCAATTTAGCATTTTTGACTGATCTAACAGTTCACTCTAATAACTTCAACCTCAAACTTCAGGGTCCGGACAAAAGCATTACTTAATTGCAGAAAAAGAAATTAACTGCACTTCTGAAATATTTTCTAATGAAATACAAAAACTTTGGCATGAGTTGGAAAGAAGGTTTTAAAGGATGAAGCAGTTTGTTCCAGTCATTCCCATTTGCTGAGAAGAAGAACGTCGAGGAAGAAATAATAAAAATGCAATCTGATATACCCATTAAAGAAAGTGGCTCCGAAGCTCTATTTCATGAAGAAAAGACCCATGTTTGGGGTCCATTGCTCTTCAATTGAGTGTGATATTTGGTTCAACCTACAGTAGCTTTACCACTTCTTTGGTTTCGCCTGTCAATTAGCAGATACTATCAGTAATGCCAACATTGTCCGAAAGTCACTTTTGTCAAAATAATTGGAAATAATTACTATTTGCTAAGAATTAGTATTATTATCACTAAAAAATATTACCAACCACCTTTAACAATATTTCCCTAAAGATTACAGTAGAATTGAATTTTCCAAAATCAAATTTAAGAAAAAATTGTCTAATAAATCCGTTCTGTTTTTTTTTTAACTCTTGTGGCAATCACAGATTAAAAAGAGCATGAAATTATACATTTAATGTTATTATATTCAGTTATTTATATTTTTATAACCGACCTTGCATATCTTTAACATAAATAATTGGGAGTTAGGATGGTTTGAATTTAGAGGACGTGAACCCACATTTGCGTGGAGGGAGAGTGGAAAACCATTTAGGAAAAACCAACCCCAGTTCATCCAACTGAGATTTATTTTAATTTACTTTAAACTTGATAGCCTTTTTAACATAAGTTTCTTTGGTTAATGTCTCTGTGTATCCTCATATTGCCAGTATGATTTTATCAGAATGATTAGTTTGTTACTTTATCTTAACTTAAATATTTACTATTTTTGCATTGGTTTGTCTCAAAATTAATGATAGCGTAATTGCCGAAACAGGTCGTCACCCAGCCAAGAGTAGCAACAAATTACCGTATTGCCCCGAAAATAGGCCGCCCCCTAAATTTTCAACAACTTTTAGAGAAAAAACAATATTCCAGTATTGCCCCGAAAATAGGCCTCCCCCTAAATTTTCAACAACTTTTAGAGAAAAAACAATATTCCCACTTAAATATTATCAGTGTATTAAATCATTTGAAAATATAAATTGTTTAATGGTAGGTGCTTATACTTAAAATTAGGTTACTTAAATAAAATCACTTTCATAGAAAAAAATACAATATTTACACTTAAAATTATGTCACTTGGAAATAAAAAAGTAAGTTATTCATACTCAAAATTAAATCGCTTAGGAAAAAAAAGATAAGTTGTTCATACTAAAAATGAGGCCACTTGGAAATTAAAAAATAATGATACACTCCCTAAATTATTGTTCTCGCAATAGAATAAATGTACGACCATTTAATATGCATGCTAAGTTATTGTTCTCACGTCACACCATATGTTTCCTCGCACTAGTTTAGCAGCCATTATTTAACAAATGTTGAGCGTTCTCACCACTCGCTAGGTTGTAACGGTAGCATCAGGCCTTATACACATACGTGCACCAGTGAAAACAGTACCAACCTTTCATTTTATGCATAAAAAGATATTTATTCTACAGATGGCTATCTGGCAGATAAATTCAGTTCATAATATACTTGAAATATTAAAGTGGCTGATCACCTTTAACCTCCCGATAGCAATATTTATCCAGTAGTCATAAGACCGGCCTTTAATAGTATTTTTGCACAGATTTATTTTAACTTATTTTATGCTAATTAATTTCAGAAATTTATTACTTAATCTCAATGATGATTTTTAGAATTGGGATTGTACCTGTTTTATTTGACTTAATTTCTTGATATACAAGTTTATCTTTGAATAACTTATCTTGTTTCCTAATTTATATTGTCCATTTGGCCAAAGAAGTTGTACCGATTAATCTAATTATCTATACCATCCAAGTATGTTCCTTATATTATAAATTTCCCATTTTAGTTTAATTATTTTGTTTCAATGTCCGATCACTAGAACTGAAGCTAAACAGCAGTCCTTGGTCATAAAAAAAAAGTGAATTACTATATAACCCTGTAGACATCACTCGCATAATGATTGGCTGGCTATATCACATGATAACCTTCATGTATTGTTCACTTAACATGAAATACCTCCCACGATATCCATTAAGTTAAGTGAACTTAAGAGTAAACTGCATCGTGAGCACTTCCATTTAAAAACATGAGAACCTTTACGTTAAGTTAACCTTAAGTGATTGTTAAGTTGATCATGATCCCAGCATTACTTGATAGTGAAGTAAATGGAAGACTGGAGAGATATAGATAAAAGAATATCAATATAGCTTAACCATGGTGTAATTTTATTTTTCTTAAAATATTTGTCTTTGGTCACAATGTGGCTGTGTAAGTGTATATTTCAAAAACTTATTTTACTTTTAATGCTTTGGTTTAAGGAAATAAATTTTGGTTTTTTTTACTGGCGCAGCTAGTACCCATTTATTTTTCAGGCAATCTATGAATAAAGCCATCAGCAGATCCTTCCTGAGCTTGTTATGGTGTTTCTGCAACTGCCTAACAGTGGATATTGAGTCTATCATGGACCTACTTGACCTGAAGCCACACTACTCCCCCCTCAACACTCCCTTCACTACCTTTCTAACTTTCCTCTGTAGCACTTTCCCATAAATCGTTGCATAGTGGCACATAAGTGGCCCTCACCTTTAAGCCTCACACTTTTCCTAACCCTCCTTTAAATTATATGGACAATCAGCCCCTTCTCACAGTCTTCAGGAATCCTCCCTTCCTTCCACACCATCTTCACTACTTGGTACAGCCACTGCAGTCAGACTACTACTGCTGCCTTCAGCATCTCTACACCGACTCCATCCACTCCTGGTGCTTTCCCACAGTGCCTCTTCAACATCTTTCCAGGTTATATCCATTGCCCTTCCCTGACCGCTTTGTTTCTCTCTTCTTCCTCCTCCTACTCGCCGTTCTCCTCTGTATTCACCAACTTCTCAAAATGCTCCTTCCACATCTCCTTAAGTTTTCCTTTTTTATCCACCTCATTTCATTTGTCAACCATTATCCTTCTCTCTTCCCTCTTATATTCTCAACAAATTTATACAGCACTAGCTTACATCATTTTTGATAAATTCTCCATCCAGCCTGTCTTTTCCTCCCTCACTAACTTGTTTGCTTCCCTATTTCTTGTTTTGTACACCTCCTTTGACTCCACTGTCCTCAGGTAGAACCCCTCCCTTGAGGCCATATTATTCTTATCAAATGCCTCTCCCACTCCCTCATTCCAAGGGGTTTCCCTCCATTCCCTCTTGTTGCTCGCCCTCCCCAAACTTCACTCACAGCCTCCACCGTTAACCTTCTGAATCTTCTTTATTCTTCTTACCCTGTCCCCGGCACATCCCTTGGTATATTGTCCAGTACTCTCTTCTGAAAATCCTTCCTATTTTCAATTTCCATTCCCTTTTACTTCATTCCTGGTTCTCAACCGCTTTCATTTTCTTCTTTCCTCTGAGATTTGTCATAAGCAACCAATGGTCATTGTCTAAGGCCTTTGATGGAATTACCTTTACATCCATGATTTTTCCAGTAGTGGTAGACATTCTGATAAAGATTCTCGAAAAAAATGTTTACGCATCTGTATTAGTGAAATTCTTTAACATCTTATTTACACAACCTTTTTAAAGTACTGTCTCTCTTTAAGGAAGACCTATTTCACTCTTTGAGTCATCTTATTATATTTGGAAGGTACAAGAAAAGGTCGAAAGAAACACATACAAGGGGAAGAACACAATATGGCTTTTAGAATTAAAAGAAGAACATAGTTCACACCTTATCTTAAAATCCTTCCAAAGCTCAGTGCAATATATCACTGTTAGGAAGATTGGAACTGGCACTTAAATGGATAGCAAAGTTATGATAACCACCCAACCTAAATATGATCAACTACTTTGCCAATCATACCGATAAAGTTGATCACCAATGCCTACGATAATTTGGTTTATTTAATTTTAAATATTACAAAAATAATATTATTAATAATAAAAAATCAAAAGTTCATGCGAGCCATTTTTACTTTGTTCAGTATGATAGATTTGCTTGTACAAGTTTAAATGAAAACTGAAGTTAATTTAAATATAATTCAATATCGGTGATCTTACCATGTTTTAAAGATAGAGTTTTAGTCAAATTGAAAGCCATCCTCCTATCCACCCTCTTATCAACAAATCAACATAACAAAGGACAGGACAAACTGCCACGAGCTTAACAATGATGAGTCACCAGTACCTGAAATGTGTGGAGGTTCCCCTTGGCTAAAGATCTGTTTTAAGAATCGGTGTGCAAAATGCCAATCATCAGCTTACTGATTGTGCAATGATAAGATTGATAATCAACACTGGGCCAGCCCTACTAAATAAATATTAGCTAGCCCAGATATTAATCCTGTTGCAACTCCACTTGTAATCTAAGTGTAATAAAAGCAGGACTTCAAGATCATTCATTCGCCCCTTACTGACCGTTCCAAAGGTCGTCTCCTTTCCTGCCACGGGTGTTGGCCTTGGTGCTGGTTCCTTTCCCCTTCCTGCCAGTTGTGCAGCTGGAGCCTGGCTTGGTATTGACACTGCTCTCTTCCTCGGGGACAGGCCTGTCAAAATAAGATTACATTAGACTTATTTAGGGACAGGACTGCCAAAACAACACCACACCTTACTTCCTCAGACCTGCCAACCCAAACACTTTGCTTCCTTAAGCCTAGTACGCACTAGGAAACATTGTTTGCCAACATGTCGCCCTTGTTTCCCAACATTTTTTCATGGTGGCTTTGTGTTTCCCAGCGAGGAAAATATGTTTCCCGTGATCCATTTCAAATGGGTTGTAGGAAACAATGTTAGCCAACATTTCTGACAGCAAGCAATGTGGGCTGCTCTGACTCTGCTTTTTGGATGCTTTGCTAACACTGGCATGGGTTTGCTTGCGTCATCATAGGTTAAAAGGAGGAATAGTGTGCTTGGGACCACACTATCAGTGCACTAAGCATTCTTGCATTCTGCCCCCAGTACAACAGTTACTGATATCTCCTTTTGTTATGTCATGGTCAGACAAAAAAACCTCTAGAATCAATTTAAATTAGAGATGGGTTGAATCCACTATTTCTCGAATCCGAATCCTAGAAAATTGTTAGAAATTTTAATGAATTACAAATATACCTTCATTACACAATATAGGCCTAAGCTGTAAATTAAGATTTATTTTAATCATGCTTACCTTTTGATCAACTTTAATCATCTTGAGGTATTATAATTTATTTTGATAAGAAAGCTCAAATAAAGATAAGAACAGATTTTAAAAAAAGAAGACTAAAACAACATGCTTAACAATTAAACATACATTTGAAATAGTTAACTCAATATTGCCTAAGTATGTATTATTAGTTTCTTATATATATACATTATCTATCTTCGAGTAGAAAACAAGAAATATATTTGATTCTTGCGATATATCGATTTCTGAGAATATATTATATTTAAAACATGAATATATTTTCGACTACAATATGTTCTTTCCCATTTTATAAGGTAGGACTATGTTTGAATATTTTTACAATTACTTTAATAATATATTTAAAAAAATAATAAACTCTAGATTAAAATCAATTTAAAAACAAATAATGAATTAGCAAGTCGTTATTTGATTCTTAAAACTTGAGAGCGCTCACTAAGTGATCAAATTACCTGAATCAATTTTAAACAATTGATATATGATACGTAGGCCGGTAGGCATAAATAAACAGTTTTATTGGTGTCTTGACTGTTGACAATATTTATTTTTCATGAAACCCAACAAAATGTCTAGCTTAAGGATCATATGCAATAAATTGTGGTTCATTGCATAGTTATAGAAAATTAAAAACAGTTGGATAGTAAGAATTAACAATATCTTTATTTTAATCATCACTGGTGAGTAAACATAATATATGTCATGGTGGATGACTTTGTATCATGCGTAATGTGTTTTATTTATTTCAAATTTATTTTAGTTTGTTATTATTTTCAAATTTATTTGTAATTCTAGTTTTGATTTTCAGTTTTTGAAGAGTTTTAATGTGTTCATGAAAATATTTACAAGAGTGTTCATGAGGCGAAAGTTTTAGAAGTGAGCATGCGCTGAAACGGTCAAGTCCAAGTTTCTCATAGAGGTGGGAGGGTAGGGTACTAGGCACGTAACCTTTTCCACACCTAACAATTTTTTTTTAAATAATAATTTTATGCATGCTAATCTCTTTTGTCTGACAAAATAAAGATTATGGATTAAGTTGTGCTTTTAAAGTAGGCATAACTAAGTAATTTTTGATTTTATGCTTTGTGAGGTGAAAGATTCGCGCATCGAATCCGGTAAAACATTGAATCTTCAAATCTCGAATACTTGTCAGGATTCGGTGGATTCGAGGATTCAAAGATTCGAGTGGCCCATCTCTAATTTAAATATTTCATACAAATACACTGTTGTGGGATGTGATAATTGAGGACTGTAAAAATTGCGTAAAAAACCGGTTGTTTTTAGTAAAATAAGTGAACAGTTTTCAGTTAGTGTAAATAAACACGAACCCACTGTTTTCTTCTTCTCTGTCTTCTTGAACAGCTTATAGCTATATACAAAGCACAAGAAATAGAAGCATCCTCAAAACATTTTTCACTCAAATTCTGTACGGGAAACAATGTTTCTTTAATGTTTCCAAGTGCGCACTAAGCTTTGGAAACAGGCCTGCCAACGCATCACACTTTTATTCCTCAGGGACAGGCCTGCCAACATATCACACTTTACTTCCTCAGGGACAGGCCTGCCAACACATCACTATTTACTTGCTTGGGAATCAGCTTATCGCAACACTACATTTTACTTCCTTGGGAAAAGGCTTGCTAGCACAACATCACATTTTACTTCTTCAGAGACCAGCTTTCCAGCACATCACACACTACTTTTTCAGGGACAGACCTGCCAAAGCAACATTAAACTACAACTCCCCTAAAGTTTTTGAAATAATAATAAAACTCTCTCAACAAAATCATATGATACAAAATATGACCATGATGTTATTTTGGTTAGTGTTTTATGGATATGACTGATAGGTGAGCTGTAAAGTTACAAAAACTATTTGGTATTCCAACATTCTATTAAATACTAATCTGGAATCAGGCTTGTTTTGGAGGTGTTTCTTTATAAACAATGTTAACTCTACCTGTAGAAGATGGTGTGTGTCTGCACCCATACTCCAGAGTTGCCCAGAGGTGCCTCGTCCGTGTCAGTCTCTGATTGGTCGTTGCCAGTTGGGCTGTATTGGCGTACCGCCTGATAGACTGTCATGCTATATGGTAGCAGTTGTTCACCCATCATGAACTGGAGACGATGCCTGGCTGTCCCTTGGCTTATAACCACTGCAGCCTGTGACACACATGTATTAGCATTTCCTAGCTGTTACAGACCGTATATACTATCCTCTCCAACCTGGAGTTATAATTAGCTGGGATATAAAAACTATGCTATTGTTCCAATTGAGATATTCTAAGTACTTAGGAGTTTTATCCTTCATGTTGTTAAGTCTTATAACAATTTTTAAATCCAACCCCCCCACCCACCCACCATTTTTTTTAGCACCACATCTTGTTATCTGTTCAGGTTGTACACATATATGATGATTAGTCTAATGGGGTAAGGATGAAGAAGGGAGCATTTTAGAGGTAATCCAACCACCTAGGGAAACTATTCTCAGTAACCCGACCGGGATTTGAATTCTGATCACCCCGTCTTTAGCAGGGCAGTTAAACAAGAGAGCGATGTTTTAGACCGTTGAGTCACTGACGCGAATTATATGTCAATTAACGGCCAATTCTCTGCCCGAATGAATGGCCCACTAGAAGAGAAACTAGCTACCGGTATTAAGTGCAGGCTCCCCACCAATTAGTATGTTCTATATTAGGCCTGTACAAAGCTTAGGAAACAACAACTTGGCTTCAAAAAAAGATATCACCTTCGCTTGGGGGGAAAGCATATTTGACAATAAAAATAAAGAGAGCTAAACCACTCTTTATGTTCTATTGCCATTCTGGGGAGTATGTATATTCCATATTAATTATAATGTATGAAATCTGGAATAATGAGACTTATATTTTGTGATAGTAACATAATTTATATGATTAAAATAAAATATTAGAAACAATCAGTAAAACATATTTTAAATCATTTTAGTGCATTAGGTAAAAGAAAAAATATAATATAACAATAAAAAAAATATTCAAACTTTCAATTCAGCTTCAAGAATTTATTTTATATTAAGATTAACAACGAAAAAGTGAAATTAACACACCTCTATCCTATATAATAGTACATAAGGGGCTTTGTTATCAATAAACATTATGGCCATTATTAGTATGAGAAAATTAAGAGTCAGCTTTAGTTACTGTAGTGTCAACCTTAATGATTCTAAATTAACTTATTTTAAATTAATGTGAATTTATTTTATCTTGTATTAAAATAATATTCAAACTTATTTCATGTCGTGTAGAACTAATGCAAGCAGCAGGGCTAAGTTCATCTTTGTTTAATATTTGCTTCACAGCTTGTTGCTGAGTTTTTTCCACTCAACTGTCAAAGTACTGGACACATAATGCTTGGAAATGCTGAATGAACATAAGGGATGTGTGAAATAAACTTTTTCAATTCAAAGCTAACGCAAATTGAATATATGAAATATTCTCAAAGCCGAATCGAAGTTGGAATATATTTTGTTAGTTGTTTTAAACTTAAAAAAAATTATATTGGGATTATTTATATAGCTTTATGCACTGAAATTACTTGGAAAATGTTTTATAACGAAATTGTTTGTAATATTTCTTTTACAGAAGAGTTTCGGAAACTCGACACTTGATAACTTGACATTCGACATAACTCAACATACGCACAGTTGTTGGCGCCAATCATCACAATCCAAGGCCATTCAACTTTATAACCTCTCTGTTTGTTTGTGTAACTCAAGTGGAACAGTCATGCTGTGGTGTTTTTACAAGTGCTGTGTTTGTTAGTTTTCTAATTCAGTAACGTGTTATTCGAATCAATACAATATTATATGTACAGTAAGTACTAGGGGTGTGCGAAGCTTCGAAAAATTCGAAGCCGAATCGAATCTCAGGGTACTTCGTATTCGATTCGAACCTATGTTTGACTTCGATTCGGCTTCGAGAATATTTCACATATTCGACTCGACTTCGATTCGAACCAAAAAAGTGGACTTCGCACACCCCTAGTAAGTACTGTACTGCATTTCTGTATATTATATGTATGTGTATTATATTAACCATGTAATATATTGTATTATCATATATTACTGTTACTGTTCCGTACAAACTACAGTACAGTACAACTGTACCTATAAAATTTGATACTGTACTATGATTCATCCTTGTTTAGTAAACATGACATAGTAAACATGCATTTTATGCAAGTTCATCCATAAAACTTGACATTTCAATAACTCAACACCATCTCAGTCCCCAGTAGGTCGAGTTCCCGAGACTCTACTGTATTATGATACATTAACATAGATATTATCACAACATAAAATTCAACTTCTTCAGATTCTCTGTCATGAATATTGATTTGTACTGTACATAATAGCTCAGGTTAGCAATATTTAGTGCTCTGAGAGTACTCTTACTTCGAGCTTGTCATTTAAGCTTGGGACTGAGAGTGAAGGTTTTGTAGGCTCATAATTTTCAAGCTTCTACTTGATGTACATACAAAACAATTTTTAAAACACAATAGTAAGCATAGGCTATTTAATTGAGATGGTATCGACAGTTCCAACTATGAATCATTCGATAACTTAAAAATTGTTAAAATTAATATCAAATTAATAATGTAATAGAGCTCTAAAACTTCTTTTGACCGGTAAACTTATCCAATAATGTCATCCATTTTAAATTATTCTCAAATAAACTTGCATTACTATGACAAATATATGAAAATAAAAATAGCTAAATATACTGCTAAATAATTAACTAATCATTTTTATGATTATTTTTACCTTGTCATTTTCTAAAATAATAATTTCAGAAAAATTAAAATCTAACATCGAGCATATATTATATTGAATGTTTTCTAACTTGAGATATGTAAAATGTGTATTAATTAATAGAGGAAAGGATATATGCTATGCTGGATGGGGAATGATGAAGGGAGGAGAAATGGGGTTGGGTTTGTAGTGAGGATAGGATGGGAAGTGGAGGTGGAGGGAATGAGTGACAAAATAATGAAAATGATATTTATGGAGAAAGTAAAGCAGTTAGAAGTGCAGGTGGACCCAGTTTGGATGAGAAATTTAAAGAACTGGAACGACACCTGAGTAAGTAAGGACAAGTAATGATAGGTGACTTAAATGCCAAAGTTGGCAAGGAAAGATGAGGTTTTGAAGAGGTAATATAAGCTGATGGGTGGGGAGAAAGAAATGAAGGAGGAAATAAACTCTTAGAATTGTGCACAAGAAATGGACTGAAGGTCAGTGACTGCTGGTTTAATAAGATCAGAAATACACATAAGATAGCACGTTATAGCTGTAATGGTGAGCAAAAATCCCTAATTGGCTATTTCCTAGTAGAAAACGAAGCCAAGGTATTCACAGTGAACATTAAGCTCTTGAATAGTGTGTCTTTAGATGGGGACCACAAATTATTAGTTGCCGACATAAGAGGCTGGAAGATGGGTGCCAGATATGAAATTGGAAAAGAGGATAAAGATATGGAAGCTCAGCCAAATGTATGGGAATGAACTTTCAAGCAAGAGTAAAAGAAGCACTACCATAAGGCAACATAAAGAGAGAAAAGGAGTGGCAAGGGTTCAAACAGTGCACAGTGAAAGTGGCAGAGGAGATATGCAAAAGAACGAGAAGAGAGAAATGGAAGGAGACTCCATGCTGGAATAAAAAGGTAAAGGAGGCAGTAAATGCTAAGAACAGAGCATTTAGAGATTGGTTCACAAAAAGAAAAAAAGAGACAGGATAAGTACAGGGAAGAACAGAGAAATGCAAGGAAGTTAGAAAAGGGATAATAATATGGATGAAAGAATATAGAAAAGGGATAATAATATGGATGAAAGAATATACAAAAGTGCTACAAATGGATGTAGAAGGCAGCAAGAAAGAATTATATAGCTTAGTGAACCAAAGGAGGAGGGAAAATAGGAGAGAGGTCCAAATAATGGATGAAAAAGGAAGGATAATGGAGAGGGAGAGATAAAAGATGCTGTGGAAATCATATTTTGAGATATTGTTGAACCCACAGGGTAAGGAATGGTAGGGGTGGAAGAAGAAGAAATTAATGGAGAGATGTATGGGGAAGTAGCAGATTTAATCTGAAAGGAAATAGAAGAGGTTTTGGAAAGGATGATGGTGAAGGCAGCAGGAGTGGACGAACTTAAGTGGAAATGATAATGGCAGCATTATTCCAGTCAAATTAGACCAATTTTCGACAAATAAAAACATTAATCGGCAAAGATCTGAATTTTGGCATACAGGCTTCCCATTGAACATACTAAAAGTCCCTGTCTAAATAAGTTGCGCTCAAGCCGCCATCTTGGAAAAAAATACACTTTTTCAGTTTTTTGCCAATATCTCAGCAACTATAACTGATATAAAAAATAGTTCAGTTAAAAAATATAGTATATTAAATTGCCTATAAAAAAGCATATTATTTTTTTTATCTCCAATACTTTAGCTTTAATCCAACGTTGAATAGCAAAACTATTTATATTTTTGCCCTCGATTTGCCTTAGTTTCAAACAGACAGGCAGATAGATAGATAAATAGAGAGAGAGAGATCCCTAGCAGTTCAGAACAGATTTAGGGCCCGCTTTATAGGTAAGAGTCCAAGCCCTGAGTGGCAGAAGTTCACTCTCACTGGTGACGAAACATTGTCCGACACACATCTTCTCTACCCATCTTTATTCATTTTATCAAAAACATGGCAAGTTACGTAAATTGTTTTATTTGTGAGGAAAGCCTTTGTACTGGAGAGACAGTGAGTGTTAAAGATAAAGGACTTACCACTTTAATACTCGTGAAAACAGCATTATTACTGCATTAACATTGAAACGACAAAGCATCAATGAAGCATAACCTGTTAATTCACCAAGAAAAATTGCAACTCAGGTCATCTACGCCAAGTTTTCAATTTAAAAATGCGTATTTTGACTGTGCAAAAACAATTGATTTGCAGTTTTATGAGAGAGAGAAAAAAAGCATAGGATAGACATACAAAAGTGCACAGTGTTTGTAGTTTATTCGTGACAGAAATTGTACTACAAGCCGGTAGAAAAAGAAATAACAAATGCGGTCAAGAAGTAACTCGGCGGTTTGAAAATGCTTCGGACTTGGTTGCTGTTGAAGCGATTTACCATGAATATATTTTATATTATATTTAGCACCGTGTCTTACTACCCGTTCGGGTTATACGCTTGAAATACTAATTACTCTAATGGATTAGGAATTGGGAAGGTTGAATTAGAGGAAGTGAACATCGCATTTGCGTGGAGGGAGAGTGGAAAACCATTTAGGAAAAACCACCCCAATTCACCTGACCGAGATTCGAACCTTGATCTCCCCGACCTCAGCAGTTGAGCTCAACACGACAAGCACGTTAGCCAACTACGCCACCGAGGCAGGTGATTTACCATGAAAGATGTTACATTAACTTCTTTAAGAATCAAGCAACAGGCAAAAAAAGTGTGCGTCCACCAGTTGATGATGTAAAATCAGCAATGGAGGTAATATATAATTTTATTGAAAGTAGCGATGAGTGCCAATTTTCACTCCCTGAATCGTTGGACTTACTCAAAGACTACATTCCTGATGAACGTACAATAAACAAAAAACTTGAAGAGAAATACGGGGAGGATATTATTATGAGGAATCAGGAAAAAGTTGCTATTGTTTGTTTCCAAAATACCGGTTATAAAATTTGGTCAGATCACTGGTACAAAGAGAGAAAAGTCAACGAAAAGGATGTATGGATTCGAATAATAAAAACAACTGCAGCGATAATTTGGGAGGCCATAAGAACACAGGTTTATGATACTTCATCGTATGCTCCAAGCGATGATTTTTTAAAAGACGTGAATAGCTACATTCCAGAGTCTCTTGATGTCCTGCCTGAAAAATGTTATTACAAAAGGTAGAAAATGTGAGATTCAACTACTGGAACGAAAATGCTCTGGGGTTGAAGTAAAGTCCACGATTTCCTTGACCCTGTTCGGACACTGAAGGCTACTGTTCAAGATTCTGTGCTTTCATTACTCTCATGCAATTGTAAAAAGTTATGTACCTCATCTTTTGGACGTCGAAAAGCCGGACTAAAATGCGCAGCGATTTGTGAACATTGCCGAGGTATCGTGTGTTGAACTCAAATAGAAATCTCGACATTGAAGATGAGAGTTCTATTGGGAGGGCCAACTTGAGTACGACGACTTCGACAATGCCAACACCAATGAACCACTTCCACCAGACGATTGGGTTTCAGGCAATGCTACACCTAGTACTAGTGGCATGCAACGATTTTAATTGGAAATAATAGACAAACTTTAACATATCTAAGAAATACTAGTACAATTTTCAATAAATTTAATGATTTGTCATTTATTCATAATCCTTACAGGTCATGAAGCTTCAAAAAATCATTTGCACAACAGTTTCAAGATCTCAGGAGACTTTCTTCTCTATTCGATGTCGGATTAAAGCTTAAGTTATTGGAGATAAATAAAAATGTTAATAAGCTTATTTATTGGCAATTTAATAAACTTTTTTTCGTATCAGTTATAGTTAGTGATATATAGGCAAAAAACTGAAAAAGTGTACCTTTTTCCAAGATGGCGGCTCGAGCGCAACAAATCTTGAAGGGGACTTTTAGTATGTTCAATGGGAAGCCGTAATAAGCATGTATACCAAAATTCAGATCTTTACCGATTAATGTTTTTTCTTCTTCCTAATTTGACTGGACTACATGGAAGGAGAACTACATGCCAGAGAATTGGACTAAAGGTATTATATTACCAATATTAAGGAAAGGGGATAAAAAAAGGTGCAAAATTTATAGACATAGCACTGTGTGATTGAGCAAAAATCTACAAAAAGATTCTGGAAAGGAGAGTGAGGAAAAGTGTCAAGAGAAGATGGAGAAAGTCTCAAACATGAGTTCAGAGAGAAGAGGTCAATGGTAGATTTAATATTTGGAATTGACAGTTGATGGTAAAGAGATATGGATTCGCAAAGAATCTAATAATGGTATTCATGGATGTAGAATAAGCATAAGCATATAGTAGTGTGGATAGAAATAAAGTCTGGAAAGCAACAGAGTAGAAAGGAAGTGGCTAGGAGAGTAAGGAATATATATGAAAATAATGTGAGTTGTGTAAATATGAAAAATGGGTGGACGGAGTGGTTCCAATTAGAATATGGAGTAAAGCAGGGAAATGCCCTTTCACCATTATTATTTGTATTGGTGATGGAAATGATCATGAATAGGGTGGAAAGGAAAATGGATGAGGAGAAAATGAAACCAAAGATGTATGCCGATGACTTTATGGTATGGGTCAGATAAGGAAGAAGTACAAGAACTGCAGTAATGGAATGAGAAGGTGAAAAAGCGTGGAATAAAATTTGGTATGGTAAAAAGTGAAGTGATGGTGATGACAAGGCCGAGAACAAGACCAAGAAAGGTGATAGAAGTGAATGGAATATATTTAAAATAAACAAGGAATGTAAAGTTACTTGGTAGTGTCATTGAGACAAAAGGAAGCAGCAGAGAAGATATAGTGAGATAAGGGCAGCAGGGAGAGGTTTTATACAGGTGTCTAAGAGGCCTACTATGGGAAAGAGGAGTGCCTCTTAAGTGTAAGGAAGTACTGTATAGTGCATACTTCATACTCATAGTTACTTTTAAAAGCATTGTTAATTGAAATGAAATAAATCTCACCTTGAGATAATTTCTAAATATTTACAATTTATAAGGGTTTGTGATTCTTATGTTTTCTTATATGGTAAAAAGAGTTACAGAAGCATATTTTGGGGAAATTTTAACTTATTAAAAGTCAATTTTATAAACTTTTATTTTATAATTTTTAGAGTAAATTTGATGTCTTTAAATACATGAGTGTTGATCCAATTTAATTAATGTCTCTACTCTCTATTATGTTTTTAATTGAGTGTGTTTCTTATTTTTAAACTAATATTTTCATTTTTTAAACTTTTTTTCAGAAATATTTATTAGTTATAAAAACGAGTGTAATTCTTATTTAAAGAACATCACGTTGTTTAAAATTTGAGATATTAAAACATATATAAGATGTGACATTTACATTTTATGTTTGTTTTGACTAGTGACATTTAAAATATACTATTTTACTTTTAAATAAACAAATATATACGCTTAAC
Source organism: Timema poppense (assembly GCA_902141375.1). NCBI lineage: Eukaryota > Metazoa > Arthropoda > Insecta > Phasmatodea > Timematidae > Timema > Timema poppense. The sequence continues at coordinate 96,445 of CABFOV010001441.1, forward strand.
ATTTTAAAATGATGAATATACTCAAATTCAAGATCTTTATTGTAATCAGTTCAAATTAAACTCAAATGAAAAATAATCAACCATAAAAATTGAGTAGGCTATTTTAGTAGCAAATACTTTTTGTTGGAAAAGTTTCAGTGTCAAAGTCGGAATTTTTTTAAATGTGAATTTGAAGCTGATATTTATTTAGAAGCCAAGTCAAAGTTTTGAAGCTTCGCACACCGCTAATAGATTATACTTTCAATTCTTTTCTCACTATTTCAAATTTTACACTAAGCTTTTAGCATAGCATCTTTGAATGCTCCTGATTGGTTTGAGTGATGAGGTAATATCAAATGACAATGAAATATGTCATTCTTAGTACAAAATGACTTAAGATTTCAATCAATCAAATCAAATTTTAGGAAAAGGAAGCGACATGAAGTCATTGTGGCTTGCCTCACACACTTGGGAGTGATACTTTTAAAGCAACACATGTGTAAGAAAAGGTATGTGAAATTTCTAAACTTCGACTGGGTTAAAATAAATAAATAGTGACAGCTAAAATACTCCATTCATGTTAAATCATTACCATTATGAAGTGTTTCAAATTGATGGAAAAATCTAAAGTAATTATATTGCATGTTGTGATAATGATTTTGATCATTAGATTTAAATAAAATATTAGAAAAAATGTGAAACAAACCATTTTCTAAACGATTTAAGTGCATAAATTCATTAAATTAAGCACAATAAATTTTTTTCAATCATAAAACCATTAACAAAACATTTTTAACTTTTGCTTCAGCTTTGAGAATATTTAATATATTTTATTGGGGTTAGTTTCGAAATGAAATAGTTAACTTGGCATACTCCTCCATGTGAGTGTTTTGTTCCTATTTAGATTCTTTATTTTAATATATCATTAAGAAACAATCACTGTGTGCAGAGAATAATTATGTATATCAGAAATAGGTAATAAAATGGTGAAAAGTCACATTACACCCAACCAAAGTTTTTATCTATTTATTTAATAAACAACACGATTCAAAAATTGTGGCAGCTATTTAAAGGAAGAAGTGTTTATGTATCAAAGTTGTGGACACAACTTCGGCATTAATTCATGAACCGCATAAAGAAGTGATTTAGTTACACATTATTTATCAATAAAAATTCTTTGAATAAAGAAACACTCATTGACAGTTCGCAGTACCTACCAGTGTATCATCAATATCCTCTTCACTATTGTCATCATCAGAGTCGCCTGTCTCTTTGTCCTTGAGCCTGCCGTAGCCCCGTACTACCAAGTAACGCTCGATAGCTTGCACCAAGGCCAGAGGGTCTATCTTTACTGTCCCACCTTTCCATTGCTTCAAGTTGTTGCATTCAGGGTGACGTTGGAGATTACACTACAACCAACATAAAAAAAGTTATTCTTCAAGTTTATCTTAGGTAAATACATTAAATAGTGAAAAACTAAACTCACCATTTCTAGTTATTTTCCTTAATTGTAGTCAAGCTCAAAATTTGAGTTTTTTTAGATTACATAGTTTGTCATGTAAGAGCTTAATTTTAATATGAATGCATGTGTTTGTATGTCTTCATTAATTAAACTTGTATGTATTCTACTATTTCTTGAAAAATACTAAATATTTTATTTAGGCAACAGAAATCTAAGGAAATGCAGGTCAAAAGTGTAAAAATTCAACTCAAGTAGAACAAGAGAAAAGTCTTATCCACCATTTTACTAAGAAAACATGATAAACATGGTAAATATAATCGATTTATTTGCAAAGTTTGAAAAATTATACCTGGACATTGGAATCGAACCCAAGACCTATGAGTAAAGAATTACCACGAACATGAGATGAATCCTAGATAGCTTAGTGATAAGAGCAATGGCGCACTACTCCAAAAGCTCCTGGTTTGATTCATGTGGACAAGTGTCATTTTTCAAAATTTAAGAATATGATAATTCATGCAGCTATATGCCTAACCTAAATATCATTTTGATCTCACAAGCTTCACTAATAATGTACAATTAATTGTACAAGCATATGCTTTCTCTATATAATAGGCTTACATTACAATATGAATTCTCAATTGCTTTTTTGTTAAAATACATTCATTGTGCACTATGGAATTTATGATGGATTAAGTAGCCAAGCCATGCCTCAACTTTGGCTAAAGATGTGCAGTAGAGGTGTGAAGAGACGGAATGAAAATAACATGTTGACTTAAAGAATTGTGATCAAAACTATCAACTGGGACAACTGTAGAAAAAGAGCTTAACAGTGAATATTCAGTGAAAGGAAAATATTATTTTGACCATTGTTAATACGTAAATAAGAGTTGGGTATTTTTTTAAATGAATAGGCCTATGTAAAATTTGCAGAAATTTGATAAAATCTCCTGAATTTTACCTGATAAAACAAATTCCCTGTTTTCCAGGTTATTGGACACTGTATACACATGTTTGCAATGAAAAGTAGCAAGATTATCGCTTTATGAGGTAATTGTATTATATTTGGAAGAAGGTACAGGAAAGGTGGATAGAAACATATAAAAGGGGGACGAACAACAATATGGCCTTTACAAAGAAAAGAAGAACACAGTTCACACTTTATAATGCAACCTTTGGACAAAAAGGTAATGGTTGCCTCTTAAAGAAAATTGATCGTCTCCACCCAATCCCCCAACCTAGGTTTTTTCATTCTATCGGAACTCATCAGGGAGGAGTGTGAAACACGCAACGCAACTTCCTAAAAGAGAAAACCAAAAAAACAAAAGGGGAGAAAAAGGAAAATAGAAAAGAATGATAGAACCCATAGATAGGAACAAGTAAAATTTATGTGTTCTATAATTCTTTTCTATTTTCCTTTTTCTCCCCTTTGTTTTTTTGGTTTTCTCTTTTAGGAAGTTGCGTTGCGTGATTCACACTCCTCCCTGATGAGTTCCGATAGAATGAAACCTGGGTCGGGGGATTGGGCGGTGACGATCAATTTTCTTTAAGAGACATCCATTACCTCTTTGTCCATTGGCAGCAGTGTAAAGTGTGAACTGTGTTCTTCTTTTCATTGTAAAGGCCATATTGTGTTCGTCCCCCTTTTATGTGTTTCTATCCACCTTTCCTGTACCTTCTTCCAAATATAAATTGCTAGTAATAATTTTACAAATAAAAAACTTCTAACCTCTTTTAATCTGATAACATGGTCCTTGAAACTTTTAATTATTATGTGTTAATTTGGGGTAGCTGGGCCAACGCGTCATTCTTGCCTGTCTAGGTTTTAAATAAACATTGTCTGACCTCACACCCTCACCCCTCTCCCTTGCCAAAAAAATAAGCAAAGCTTAAACCCCTCTATCCAACTAATGCTTACATAATGGTTCAACACCCCCTTATGTATTAGCTAGCCTTTAAAGTTATATAATTTTGCGCAATATACTTTTTTTTTTAAAAATATTTGAACCTTAACTGCCTTTGGGAATTTGTCATATTTTGGTTAAACTTTGCTTCAAATTAAATAGTGGACTCCGTATGACCCTAGTAGATTTTCTTAAATGTTTTGAATTTTTATAGAAATGCCATAAAATAATAAAAGCAGGAAATATATTAATCTAAGAATTACATTATCAAATCACATGGTACAGACCTTGAGCTGATGAGTGTTAAAGAACTTGAGTGCACTAGTGTTGCCCCCACGACCTGCGCCGGTGCCTGCAGGTAGGTCATGGACCTTTACAGGGAACTGTTCCAATTGGGAGACACAGCCACTCAACTTGTTCACTAGAGCCGACATGTGACTAGGGTTCCATAAGGGAGGGTGGCCACAGTGGCAGCTGTCCACCTGATATAACAAGTAGCACAACATCAACAAATGATAGTATCACCGACTCTCCTGTTCCAAATGAGTCTAGGATGAACAACTTACAGGTAGTCCGGCAAAGACGTGGAGGAAGGCCCGCAGGCGCTGGTCTCTGCTAGTGTCCAAATGAGTCAGATACTGTAGCACGGCCCGTATCAAACCACTATGGTTCACCTCGAATGGCGAGATGTCAGACTCTATGACAATACTCCTGAGTTCTTCTAGTGCTGACAAGGACTCACTAGACTGAAGGATAAAAATAGTTGGGTTAATTTAAATTATGTTATTAAATTCATTTCTGCCCCATGCTAACAAGGGTGTAAAACATGCTTTGCTAAAAGAGGGGTTCAAGCACCTCAGTATTAAGAATATTTTCAATATATTAAGGAGTACATTTAAGTGATTAGTTAAGACGGTCCTATTAATTTTATTACATTGTGTTCTAGTTTTTAATGAGTGTTTAGTTAGAGGTGTACTGATTCAGTAAAACTGATAATTGTTTATGCTACGATTATTTACACCGATTAGTCCCGATTATCAATTACTTATAAATAAGCCGTACCAACAATACTCTCAAAAAACCACCAGTCCTTGTGTATAAACAGAGTCCATCACTTAGAAATCTTCTGTTGCACCCTAAACTCAAAATTGAAAATGGCACAACCTTCATTCAACCGAAAAAAGGCTCTCAGCCCTGTAACAAAACAGCTTGCAAAACCTGCCAAATACATCATCCAGCAGCCACTTTCTATAGCAACCCCACCAACTCCATCCATACCATCAAAGGCAGTCACACATGTGAGCCCAGTAACTTAATTTACCAAATTGAATGCCAAAAATGTACTGCACAATATGTTGGCCTCACCACTGAAGCTCTCTGTAAACGAATGAATGGACACCGCCATGACATAAAAATCAAGAATCCAGATAAACTCGTTTCAGCACACGCCTCCACTTTGAGGACTGCTACACTGTCAAGGTGTTAAAAATCATTTAACAAGACACAATGTATTATGTCTCAGTTAAGATGAGACCTGACACATCACTGGATCACAAAGTGTAGAAAAACACCCAACCTAAATATTTATTAATCTCAACCCAGAGGCTACACCAGCACCACCTAAAGTCTGTTCACGGTAGGAAATGTTTTCTAAAAGGCCTTTTACCCTACCAGAAATCTATTATATAGCAGGATATCTGTAGGAAAAAGGACCTTTCAGAGAGTAATTCCTACCGTGAATGGAGTAGAGCATCCAGACAGTAGTAGGGTAACATTCAGAGAATTCCAACTTACCTAACTATCCTTTCAGGTTGGCTTCCTTCACTATAACTTACTTTATATCATTGGTCAGTGTTTTTACACTGTCTTGTTATACATTTCCAAGCCATAATGCAATTATTAATTTGATTAACTTTTTTTATAATTGTTAGTGTAATTTTATTGTTCTTAAAAAACGAGGGTGAAACCATTTTAATTATTTTTTATTAGATTTTTATTCGAGTGTTGTTCTTATTTTAAAATTGTGTTTTATAAGTGTTATTTATAATTTAAAAACCGATATTTCCATTGATTAACTTTTTTATCTCTCAAAAGTATTAACTCTTTATAAAATAAGTGTCAATCATATTTAAAGAACATGTGTTTTAATTTACTGAACTTTTTAAAATTATGAATATACTCGAACTCAGGAGCTTTTAGAAATACTCGACTCAAATGAAAAAACCCAAGCTCGCAGACCCCCTAATATATGCTTAAGAAAATAACATTTAATGTAATTAATACAAAAATATTTTAGTGAAAATCAACAGTTAAAATTTTGATAATTTTTTTAGTAATTATAATTGTCCAAAGACAAGTTTTTTTTGTTCAGGAAAGCTAGTTGATTTATTTTATGTGGTTTAAGACTTGACCTCTTCTCTGGGTAAATAAGTCCAGCAGAGAAAAACTTCTTCCTGAGGCCACCGATCAGCCAAACAAATTCAGAAACCATTTAACCAGTTCCTTCAGGTGAGGGAATCTTGTTTCTTCTTTGCATAGCCGGCAAAATTTGAAATTAGATTGTTAAAGTTAACAACAGTATGAATTTTTATTTTTTTATCGGGTTATGTAATCTATGCATAGCTCACAGAACAGATGCATTGTGTATATAAGTGTTTTTTTTCACCACTAAATTTCTACCTAGAAAATTTTGCTTTGAATTTTAATTAAAAACAAAAAATTAATCGGTTTGATAATTGCCGATTACGATCAATTGCCCAATAACTATTCATCCGTATCAGCATCGATACATCCCTAATTTTAGTATTAATTCTGAAATGATGTATATGTACCTGAGCCTGAAGTTTGTGAATGACCTGTGTGAGTCTGGACAGCACATTCATAGCTGGATGTGGTGGGCCACTATTTTCACATACACTGTGCGTGTCCAGGAAGCGTGCAGCTTGCTCACGCACCCAACTGCGTGCCTTCTCTTTATTGCATGCAGTAAGGTTGGGGTTGCTGGCAGACTTGGACATGGAGGACTCCTGAAACACAAAATCAACCTCAGCCAATGTTGCCATAAGTACAGTCCAGTAGTAGTGACACACAAGAACACATCTACTCACTTTGTGGAAGGGACGGTCGGAGAGACCGGTGGTGAAGTTTCGCCCCCAACGGACTGGATTGAGGCTTGCTAAAAAGCTGGTGGTCTTACTGGTTGCACCAGAGAATCGAGATCGTGCTGCTGTGGCTGTCGGTGTAGAGCGGCCTGAGTTCCCCAGGGACGTGGCTACACAGGAGGACACAAAAATACAACTATATAGCAAGCACCAGGTTGTCCAGCTTAAACAATTACAGAGAAACCAACATTCCTTGGCAAGCTTACAGCTTTAATCCTGCTTATTGGTGGTTCAGACACAATTATAATTATAGTATGAACTTCAACCAGGCCCCAGAACAGTAATCTATCATTTAAATGAATGTAGAAATGTTATATTAAACATGAAGAAAAAATGTCAACATTCAATGACTATTTGTATTTTTTATTATTCTATTCAATAGCATATTGAAATTTTCTATCAAAGTTTCTGTGAATTCCTGTGACATTACATTAAAAAAGCGTATCTACTTTCTGTATATTGAAAAATAATTCTAAAAATTGAAATTCTTTCAACACAAATCGAAACTTTTTGCCCCATAAAGATGTTACAATGAAAAAAAGTGAGAGGAGAAAAGACTAATTTTCCTCAACATAGACGAAGATGTGATTATTTTAGAATAACCAATTGGCGGCATACTATATGCTTAACTTCAAGCAGAACCGATTGACATTGAAGAAGAGTAAGAGAATGACAAAGAGCCTCCTAAGCCTTTTAAAAATTAAATGTTGACCACGTCTAATACAATATGTCGTGGTCTTCAATTCACCTTAAATGTTACTGACAATGTATTGCACAGTCTTAATAAAGTCCGTTCACCTAGGATTTGTTTTCTGAAAGGCCTTTTTCCTTAACAGAAATCTATTATATAGTAGGATATTGATAGGAAAACAGACCTTCCAGAGAGTAATTCCTACCGTGAATGGAGTTAAGTGTAAATACTTCAATGATGAATAGTTATAGAATTTTGTTGAACAAGATACTAGAAAATGTAAAATTCACTCAGAATTTTGATTTTATATATATATATATATGTGAACAAAACTTGTTCAAAATGTGATTCATATTCACTTATGTTATGTGTAAGACAACATGCATTGGATAGGAAATATGTTTCTAAATACAATATACCAGAGGTGCAGAATATGTCCGAACGTGCGAACGAGGTTCAGGGGAAATTTGAGGCAGGGAAAAGCCCAACAATTTTGTTGACGCTTTAGTACATTCTGGTTCTGATAAGGTAGTTTCATTTGTATGAAAAACAAAGGCCGATGACATTCAACACCCGACACTATCAGTATGTGCCATAGTGAGGCAGTGTTGGTGTAAGCACAAAAAGTTGCATAGGGGCTAAGATAATGGGTCAGAGTTCTAGATAAGAAGTCAGAGGTTGGGATAAGGGGCAAATGAAAAATCTAATAACTCAACCTGGCTAATGGTGTGATTGAGGGATGAGTTATAAGTCATCTACCCTACTGCGGGTGTTTGGTAGCTATGGCGAGCAGGCGGTGGCGGGTAGGGAAGGGTGAGTAATGTTTTGTTTTAGTTTGAATTCAGTCACCCGTTATATCGCGGCCTAATTACACGGCGATGTGTGCGCAGTTTATTTAGACTCATGACATGCGTATTGTAGTAATTGTGTAGCCATGAAATTGTTGTTTTTAGTGGACCTATTAAGGTTTGTACAGTGTACAATAGATAAATGTTTATAACAATTATTATTATTATTATTATTATTATTAGCACCGCGTCTTACTACCCGTTCGGGTTATACGCACTTACGCTAATGTGTAATGGTAGGGTGATTGTGAGATGAAATGGAGGACCTACAGTTTAACGTGGAATCCGAACCACGGTGGAGGCCTGGCATTCCCCACATTCACAAGATGTCTTGTCAGAGGTGAAGGAAGGGTTTGGTAATCAGATAAATCTGTGCCGGGACCGAGGATTGAACCCCGGCCGCCAGCACAGAAGTCTGACACCTTACCCCTAGACCGACAGGTCACCTACTTATAACAATTAGATGGTTCAGTGAACAAATGTTTATTATGTCGACTTTTAAGAGCAAACAAGACGTCAACTGTGCTCATTATGAATGACGTGGCAGACGTTATAAACTCTAATATCACATATCTAAAAAAATCCCCGAGAAAAACCTAGAAGTAAGGTTCAAGGGAGTATTGCAAGTTTTGTAAAATTTAAATTATGTGATCAGAAAAAACTCATGGCCGTAAATAGAGATAATATTTCCCCTAGTGTGGGCGATACTGATGGACCTTGCAGTAGTGGTGAGTCTACGAAAAAATGAAAAGACTATGAAAATCAACAATTAAACCAAGGCCTCTTAGAATTCAATTCCATTGCCTTTTACTCTCAAGATGTAAAGTTAAATGCTAATGAAAATGTTATGTTCTGGGGAAATATTGGATCTCTGAACATATTCTGCACCCCTAAAATATACTACACATTATAATGTATAAAAAAAGATTGTTTCTATATATTGCATTTTTTTAATGGACCCATTGATTTCAATATATGGAGGTTTCACTCTATTTCCATTTTCTCTTATGTTCATAATATTTTCAAGATTTGGGATTTGAGTTTGATCCGAATCCATACTGTTAATACCTCTATGGCATCTTCCTCAGGAAGTAGTAAACTAAAACTGAATGTTGGTTTCAATAATACTGACTTAGTTGTGAAGGATTAAAATTTTTCTGGTAGACTTTGAAGTTCTGTTTTTGTCTTCTGTGGATGGCAGGTGGTGTTACCATTGCAACAGGATTGAAACAAGGCCACTTAATGAATATTTAGGTTAAATAATTTCCTAGATTTATTGATCCAGATGTGCCAATTACCACCTTCTTAGATGGGATATTACCTCAAGTACTGTTGAGGGATTTTAACACTTTGATTGTGTAGCACTCCTCAAATTTGAGGTTATGTGTGCAGGCATAAGCTGAAACCGATTTTTATGGTTATTTATTTTGGTGTCATAGTTTTTAACTAGCAGAACTAATATATTTTATATTATTGGTGTTCTATGTTTCGTTGCAAAGTTCAGAGCATGGCCATTCACAGCTTTGAATTTAGGATGTACCAAAATATTTCTAAGTGACTAAGGCAGCTTATTCACAAGGACCTATTGGCTTCCCTTTCAAACTACACTCCATAGTAGCTTATGAAATTAATCAGGTCAAACCATTTGCGTAGTAGAGTAAATAGATAAATTAATTCTAGTTTCAGGTTGTAAAAGAATCACACGGGGGAGTTTTTGTGATAATACAGGACTAGGAGACAGAAAAAACATCCAGTCCCTGGCTGTTAAATCAACACTGTGAAAGGGTAAACCCAAATTTCACCAACGATACATTTTTTGACCATGCCAGAAATCGAACCCATGACCCTTAGTTCAGGAGACAGATACCCTACTGACTGTTACAGTTAATATCTTCTATTTTAAAAAGTGGCATGATCTTTCATTTTCCACCTTTTAAGATGAGAGATATTGATTAAACTCTTTTTTATAGTGAACCTAAAATATTTAGAGTGATAATAAACATTTCCTGAAAGATTTTATTATTGGAATGGATTCAAAAACTTGGCATAGTAGGAATTAAACACAAATTTGATCTAAAACACTATCATTGTAAGCCTCTAAATAAATGATTTTGCTTGAGAAATAAAATATTTATTCCAATTTATTTTTAGCATCAGATTCAATTAATAAAATGATAAAGATTTGATTCATATTCTTCTAGACATTTTAAGGCATGAGATTCAATTCAGATTTGATTAAAAATTTCTTGTAAGCAATGAGTTTCAATTTGGATTCGATTTGCGTCAGATAAGATTTGAATTCTATTTGAAAATGAAAATCTTGGATTTGTGTAGGGTTAAATTTTCCCTGACTTTTCACCTCGAGCATTAAGGAGCCTGTCCAAGCTTAGTTTTTCCAGTAAAAAATGTACTAGAATGAATGCGTGCTTATAAAAAATAGTTCATTAAACTCAAATTACTAGAATAATTTGACAAAAAAATCAATTTTCATAATAGAGCTCTATATTATAGTTTTGTATCAAATGTTTGACAGCTGATCTTTAGCCAAGGGGTTTGAAATTTTCACATGTTAACTTAACCTGTCAATTCATGTTCAAATGGTATAACTAAGGTGTCACACTTATATAAGATTTGACTGCCAATGACAGGGAGATTAGGGTTCAGATCCCAATCGAGTGTATTGAGGGTGGTTATTTCCTAAATTGTTTACACCCCTACGCTAAACAAATGTGGGCACACTTTATCTATATTCAACCGTCCTCATCCCTAACCAGAAAGAGCAGTGAGATGCAGTGACAAATAAAGAAGTCCCTGTTACTACTTACCTTTGGTGAAAAGGTCCTGCATCATTGAGGAGGGCATCATGGAGTCATCTTGACGAGTCTTGCGATTGGGTGTCACCATGCGCTTAGGAGTTCTCTTGCGCTTCAACACGTCACTCAGACGCCTGCACACAAACATCTTTACTCTCCACTAATCAAGAGTTCAAAAAACCCAAAATGCAGCTTGAGTAAATCTAGATATTTGGTTCATAAAGGCTTGCCTGTAAGCTGTTGCCCCTGTCCACCAGTCAAAAAAAGTTATTTTAAGAATCTGTTTACAACTTAATGCCAAAAAACTAATTTCTACCATAGTATTTAAGATGGATAGGTAAAAAAGGACCTGTTTTGGTGGTAGCATGGTCTAAGGCATCACTTTCACAATAACTAGTTTGATTTTTGAGGATTTAAAATACACAATAAATCTTTCTTGTACCACCTTTCAAATATAAAAAATTGCACTTCATAAAGCAAAAAGAGGTTTTACTTAGAAAGACAATATTTTAAATTTTAGATTAGTAAGTAGAATAGGTGTATATTTTTTATCACTCACTAAACCTTTGATAGTCAAGGACTGGTTTGAACGATTGAAGTAAATATTTCTCATACTTCTATACGAGTGGTAGTCAACTTGTTTAACAGAATACTAACATAATTAAAACTAAAAACATAAAACATGCTTAAAGATCTCCCAAGAATCTCTACTCACAGCGATGACGGGCATGGACTTGGGGAACGGGCATCTTCTGGGCCGAGACTGAAGTCGTGCTGATTAAACCTGCGGGGCTCGGGGCTGGCTGGGCTGGGGCCACTGGCAGTCAATACTAGCCCTGTGGGGGTACTTATTGCTGTCGCTCCTGCAACAATGGCATTGCCAATTACAGCAGTTTGTTGTAATTAGGGGTGCGAAGATAATTTTCAATTCACTCAAAAAGTGCGACGATAATTTTCAATTCACTCAAAAGTCAAAAAAAGAATAACATGAAATATTCCTGAATCTAAAATGAAGTTTTGGAATATAAAAAAAGTTTTTCATTGGAAAAATATGTTTCATAACTTTATGTATTAAATATTATTTTCAAAATATTTTATTACTAATATGGCTGGGACAATCAATCTTTTTGCTATTTATTTCATTTATTTTCTTTACTATCTTTTCAATGGCAATATGAAAACTGAGACATACATCTTTGAAATAAACAATGTATTGTAAAATAAAAGCAGCTAGAATTTTGGGTATCTGTATAATTAAAGGAAAATAAAGTTAATTCAACTTTAGTAAATTCATATTGTTGATAAGCAGTACAAACCTCACAGTGATAGACAGTCCTTAGTTTTAAATTTAAATATTAGTGTTAAAAAAAAAAATCTCTGCCCGGGAACATTCAGTTTCCCAAATTTTTTTCCTAAAGTTTGGATCCCAAACAGGCCTAGTACTACTATATAAAAAGTTACTCTTTCAAGTAAAAACCACTACACCGATCGTGCTGAAATTGTGCATAGACACAACTTGAACATCATATCAACATTGATTTGTGACACAAAAATTGCAAAAATTTAACATGATTGTGTATTTTAGCTTTAAGTATATTTATTGGCAAGGCTTTGTAACTGTCGAATGCAGAATTTTACTTTTAAATCAAAATTAAAGCTGAAAAATATTCAAAACAAAGTTGACATTTTTTCACATTTTTCACTAAAAACACACTATCACTCAGCCTGGAGATGTTAACAATACTAACCTATTAGCACGCTACCATTCAGGCTGGTGGAGATATTGACAACACTGGAAGATGAGGGACCAGGCTGAGGCTGCACTGAACACTCCTGCTTCACAGTCACTGTGCTAACGCTCACACTCTTGGGTGGGGAGACACCAAGAGGGACGTCCGGATCCGCCAGCTGTTTGATCTGGTGCATAACTCCCTCCCGCCTGAAGTGGACTCCAAACACCTCGGGCAGCTTCTGCATGAGGATGTCCGCCATCTGAAGGGCCCCCACCACTATCCTCAGGTCTTGAGAAGCCATCATTCCGGCAATATGGCTGGACACTACCTGATTCTTTAGAACTTCCTGTAACATCACTCCTCTGTAAACATCTGAGTATTCTTTAGTAATACAATATTAATCTCCAAATAATGCAAAAGTAGCTGAATTGTGTTTAAATGTTATCAGGCGTTCAATAGGATATTCGTCAACTAAATCAAGGAAATCTAATGAGAATTAATGAAGTATCAAACTCTTGACCAAATTACTCGCTAGATATGAGATATCCATTTGGAAATACAATTGTCAAGTTAGTTGGTCAAAAAGTCATCACACCACCAGAACCAATTTTTAGGCTTGTTACATTATTAAGAATCAAATAGCCGAAGCTATTATGTATGCATTTAGTGAGGGATCACTCCAAAAAGATATATTCTGAGAATTGAAAAATGACATCTGGACACAGGAATCAAACCCGGGACTTTTGGCTTAGAATCAAACCCGGGACCTTTGGCTTAGTGTCTTGTGTCCTGGTGTCATTTTTCAATTTTCAGAATTGTTACATTATACTATTTCTTTTTGTGTGTTTACACAAATGATGTTAGTTTCAAGCGATGTTGATTGTATCAGAATATTTCTTTATTGTTTTGTCTCTCTTGTGATGTAATTATGACTAATAGTTTACTCTTCTATCTACTTGTCTAGATATAGTTTGTATAGGACTATATCTGTGATTTATTAGGTTATTGATAAATCATTACTTGATATTTTTATACATGTTTGGGTGTTGCTCATTTAAGGTTATTTCTGTGCTGTATTGAGTATATGATGAGGACTAACTTTTTACTCATCTCTATACTTGTCTAGATGTTTGTACAAGACTTTCTATGTTTACCAATGGCAGCAGTGTAGAATGTTAGTTGTGATCCTTTGGCTAGTGATACTGTGTAAAGTGTGAGCTTTGTTCCTGTTTAGTGATAGAAGTCTAAAGTGGGAACTGTGTTCCTCTTTCCTTTGTAAGAGCCAATATTGCTCGTTTCTCTGTACCTTTCATGTATCTTCTTCCAAACAAACAATTGTTTTTATATCAAAATTATTTTTATATTAAAATTATAAATATAGTATATTTTTTACATTTAATATACATTCAATATAAATTGCTAGGACATGAGGAAGTAAAAAAGTGTGGACCAAAATTTATAATTGAAAAGTGTAAAGTGATGGTAATGAAAAGGAAGAGGATAAGGCCTAGTAAAGCTATACAGTTGGATGGAGTAGAGCTGAGGAAAGTACAGAACATAAAATATCTTGGAAGAGTGATTGAGGTGAAAGATGGAAGCAAAGAGGATCTAATAATAGCAGAGCAGGAAGAGTTGTTCTGTTCTATTGGTGTATAACAAACCCGCTATGACGAAGTGTAAAGAAAGTGTTGTACAAGGGTATATTTTGTACCTATTGTCACATGTCACAGGAATGAAGTTTTTGAGGAGCATGTCAATAGCTGTCACGAGGAGAAACAAGATTAGGACTTAAGTTATCCGGGGAAGAGTTTGGGTACAGGGAGTACAAGAGCTAGTAGAGGAAGCAAGACTGAGATGGTATGGGAATGTAACGAGGATGAAGATGAGGATGCCAATATAAATAAAGTGTGTGGTAAAAAAACACAATGGAATCCAGAAAAAAGATGGGAGGAGTAGATAACAAAAATTGTGCAAGTGAGAGGAGAAGTGAGCAATTAAAGTAAGAATGCTTAAAGTATAGAGGAAAATGGAGGCATTTCATTTAAACTGACCAGGCCATAGACTGGAAACAGTTGTAGATGAAGAGTTAGTTTTTAGACTCGTATTTATTAAATTCAAGCTTGAGTTACCATTAAGGATCTTTTTAAAATCTCATTCAAGCTTCACTAAAAAAAACATTAGATTGCAGACACCGATTTACTGATTGCAAATACATTTCAATTTATCTTTGAATCAGAATCTTGGAATAATTTTGAAAATAAGAGAAATATAAATATAATATAATAATAGAAATAGTAATTAAATATTAACATTCTTTCTTATAATACATATATTGTAACATTCAAACATTCAGTTAAGTGTTAAATTACCGGACGGGAGCCTGGTTGTTGAGTTCATCCTGTAATTAAAATAGGTTCTGAACAACCATTAAGCAGTAGTAGAGCTATAGAACAATTAGTTTCACTTGGGAGATTGAAAGGAAAACTAAATTCTTTATGCAGGTCTGATAGCATATTTTGGGTGCCAAAAAGTAGGAAAAGTAAGACTGCCCAGTAGATAAAAAGGTGGACATGTTAAAAACACTATATTCACCTCTGAGTGCCAAAATAAAATTTATTATTATTATTATTAGCTCGTTAGGGTTGTACGCACTCACACTAATGTGATATGGTAGGGTGATTGTGAGGTGAAATGGGGGACCTACAGTTTAACGTGGAATCCGAACCACGGTGGAGGCCTGGCATTCCACACATTCACAAGTTGTGATTAATACACGTCTTGTCAGAGGTGAAGTAAGGGTTTGGCAATCAGATAAATCTGTGCCAGGACCAAGGATTGAACCCCGGACCCACAGCACAGAAGTCCAACACCTTACCCCTAGACTGCCAGGTCACCAATCAATTATTAAAAACAATGTTTTTATGTTATTGGGCTTGTAGCAAAAATAGGAAAAAGTATTTTTAAAGAAAGGAGGAATGTAACCCATTATCAACCCCTTGCCATCCTTTTATATCCACCCTCCCTCTCCCCCCTACCCTAATTTAATTTATTCTCTCTTTAGTACAGTATTTATTTTACTTTTGTCATTTCATTACAAATCCAAATTTGGAAATGATAGTGAAATATAATAATAATGATAATTATTAAAATAAATGTTCATTTTCATCAAAAGATGACATAGGTTAATAATCTGTGAAACATCATATTAAAAATATTTTATTTTACCCCTGCCCCATGTCTTCCTAACTGTTTGGAAAAAAACAACTCATTCAGTTGTCTTTGGGTTTCTTTGATTCATATTGACTTTCACAAAAGTAGTCAAACATTGTTGTCTTCCTCTCTTTAATATGATTTTGTTTATTTCTTATTTTCTCAAAAGCAGAGTCACTTTTTTCCAAGATTTTGCCTGGAGCTTCTAGCGTAGTTTGAGCCATTTGCAAACCTTTCTGATAATTGAGTTTCATTGCATTATTAATCCTTTCATTCAATTCTGCCACTAATGACTTATAGGATTAAACATCTTCTTAAGTTTCTGATTCTTGATTTTCCAACAGGTTATCTTTTTGCATTGCCTCTTTAGCTCCCTGAGATTTCTTTTCTAAAACTTTCCTATATGCTTGATACTCTTCTCTATGGATTTTTATTTTCTCTTAATCTTCTTGCTCTTGTTCCTTCCTTTGATCCTCAATTTTCTTATCTTCTTCAAGTCCAGCCAAATACAACTTACGGGCTCATGTCCTTTCTTGATAACATTCTTCGTGAATGATACTGTGTTGCACTGATAGTTGTAAAATGTTTAAGACCATTTTTGGTAGACTGCATGCCTCTGATGGATGCCTCAGAGAGACAGGTCCTGTTGTCAGTCCGGCATTTGTGAGAGCCCTCGCTCAACATAAGCGTTTACAATGTGTTCTAGTTGGAAATAGTTCATTATAAAACTACCACCAAAAACAATGTTATAACTATTGAATTTCAAAGACACTGTACAAGCTTTCGTGCACAAATCAAATTTATTCAAACAGCGTGACACATTATAATACAATATTTTGTTTTGGTATCTTACCAGCAAAAAGGAAGATCCACACTTCAACCTCTACATACCAAACAGTTTCTTTCTTTTGGAGGTCAAAATGTAGGAAAAGTAGGACAAAAATGAGCCCTGTTTATGGCTTTGAGTCTCAAATCTGAAGTTTTCTCAAATCACAAATATCCTTAAGGATTTGAGGGCTCATCCCTAATTATGAACTAATATTTGATGTTAACAATACCCTTGATACTAAAATAAACCACTGTATTGGCCCGAATGTAATGGAATGTTTTTCTCCTAAAATGTCGTTCTGAAAACTGTACCTGTATGTGCAGCCCAATATTATTTACTGGAAAAAAAATAATTCAAAATGGAGTAATCCATTGTTTGTTATATGTACTTTCTTCTTCTTTGTGTTTGATTAAGGAAACAATGCCGAAATATTATGATATTTGTGTTAAAATGTGTGTGTAACTACTCCTACTATAGAAGACAAAAGAAAGGAAGATGTCACCTTTGTGCATTGGACTCTTCCCACATTTTTCCTCTTTCCCTAGGTGGGCTTTCTTCATCAAATTTACTCTTAATAGTTTATTTTTCCTTTTTCTTTAGTTTTATCAATTTACTTTATTATAAAATTCATACACTACCATATGTTTTCATTACAGTTATCCAAAGTGACAGATGTCAGCCGATGGTGTGGGGGATACATTAGGGACTTTTTAAGCTGTCATCCAAGTAAAATAAGGTCGTGAATGTACTAAACTTCAAAAACATTGGGAATGTTGTTTATGAATTACAAATTCAAAATATTAATTTTCCTTTTTGGTGCACCTTAATTGTTTTCAAATTGAATTGCCTGGATATGTGGACTGTTTGGGGCTTATAAATTTGTATACTGTTTTTATTTTGTTTTATTTTGAACTAGGTTTACTGTGTTGTTTTGGCAACTGTTGTGCGCGTTTTTGACGGTTTAACTCTCGCCGTTCATATTTCTGGTCGCGGGCACGCCAGCCATGTCTTGTAGATTGTCCCATATTGTTCTCATGGTCAAACTCAAACCCATACGGGCGTTGATTTCATTTTGTGCTCTTATTGTCATGAACAATACAATATAATTACTATTTGGCAATCCTCATGTATCATATAATATAAACATTCCGTGGTTATGTGATGCAAAAACTATAAAATCCACTTCCTACCAAACATGGACGTTTACATATTTGATAATATATTCGAAACTCAAAGTCCTGACAGCTCACTCTGAGTTTATTTATTTTTTATATGCTGTAATCCAATCTGTCTTGATGGACTATAGCAGGGCTTATATTATGTGTTTTAATTGTGAACTTGAGAGGCCTACAGTTTTCTGGTGTGTAGGTCTTGCCTTTCTATCCTCCTTTCAATGTTTAGTACATGATAAACTATAGTTATTAGTAAGTTTCCAACTTAATGATATACAAATATAGTCTAAATCAAGGTATTTTAGCGAGTTCTTTAACTTTTCCCTCACATTCTAGTCCAGCTTAATGTGATATACTTTGCATTACCTTAAGAAGGTCAGCTGGAGCATAGTAAACCATTCTAAGCAGAGCCCTAAGACACTTGCAACGAACAGCAGGGCCTGCCGATGAGCTGTACACCTCATACAAGACGCTGAACAGGGAACGGATGAATGCTGATGCAAGACTTCGCTCTTCTCGGAGACTGGTCACCCGCGCATCCCTTATACTGGTAACATTAAACACAGGAACTGTCAGAATAACAGTAACTTGTAGTTGTGACTGGGGCTGTTACGTCTACATAGTTGGGAACATACCTTGTTCCAGGACTGGCTCTACTTTGTGCAACTGTCTACTATAGTAATGTTGTTGTTACCTCTACACAAATGAGAACGTAGCTTGTTCCACTGCCAAATCTACCAATGCTGTTGTTACCTCTAGATAGCTGGGAACATACCTTGTTCCAGTGCCAACTAGGCTAATATAGCTGTTAGCACTACATTGTACTTTGTTTTACTACAGACTATAGTAATGGTGTTAGCTCTACAGGAANTGGGAACATACCTTGTTCCACTGCAGACTCTGCTAATGCTGCTGTTGCTGCTACTGCTAAGGTTACTCTCAGAGTTGGAACTGAGGGAGCCTGCAACAGCTGTGTTGGAGCAACCTCCAGACACACTAAGGTTGGAGCCTAAAAAGAGACACCTGGGTTACATGAAGACTCATATTATATTATATATATATATATATAAAATTTTCACTATTTGCTAACAGAATAAGTTCTATTAGTTCATTTTTAATATTATATCCTCCATTCCACTGTTCTATTCTAAATAACCTCATGTAAAAGTGGTATTTTTGTCTAGTGATATAATGTTCACCATTATGGACAAAGTGTCTATACAACTAAATGGCATTCAGTGATTTTAGATATGTTGGAGGGGGTCGGATGAAGTGTCTATGTTCATGTGTTGTATGTAGTGGCATCCACAATATTAGGAAATGTTTAGATGAAGTGCCTATATACCTGTGTTGTATGTGCTTATGTCCACCATGTTGGAGGTGGTTGGATGAAGCCTTCGCTGAACTGGTCTTGTGGTCCCCGTGTCTTCATTGATCTGCTGCATGGAGTGAAAGTCCAAGGTGTAGGTCCTACCTAGAGTAGAAAGGCTGATCTCATCCTCTCCGGTTTGATGAGCCGCCTGATTCAACAAACATCAAACTATCAAAACAATCCACCAGAGGTTTGCTAGCACTGCATTGACATGCAACTGAGTTGATACTTCTGTAATGATGTGCAAGTATATAATGCAATATGGATACCTCTAGCTACCTATTTCTGTAGTGCAGTATAAATACCTCTATGATGCGCGAGTCTATGGTGCAGTATGGATGCCATAAACCACGATCATCTCTCCATTGCCACTGAACACTGTCCTGGATGTTATTACTGGGGCGCTCCAATAGTGTATTCACAGAAAAGATCCCATCCGAGGGCAGGCGTGGCATAAGCTCCCCAATTAAACATGTAATCTCGTAGAGTTCCTGGGGACTGCGCGATACAAGCTCCACCTGGAAAGGAGGAGTGAAAGTATTAAACTTTATTCTAACATGGGCCAGACAGGTAGGAAATTTAACTAGAGAAGAACATATGTATTCCCAGTTAAATATGTTTTCCTAATTTTCTTAAAGATTTAATCAGTTGTGAGCATTTGAATGAATATTTTCTTAGAAATAAGTTTTGTAAAAGATGTGCAGCAAACACCTTCAAATTTTAGTACTTGAGAAATTTATTTCATAATTTGTGGTTCTGATGTTATTTATTATTGTCAAATATTAAATTTATATTTTAAAAAACTGTATATAGTAGTTCTTAACAAATTTTGTTCACCAACCCACCCCTAACTCATCTGCTAACACACTATTTGATGAATTTATAAATCTTTGTAATAGAATTTAGGTGCCATCCCCAACAGCACAGTCTTTAACTAATTAGTAGTTTGAAAGCTGCCACTGTGAAAAATTTTCCAATATAAAATGTATCAGAAAAGTTTAATCTCTAATAATGAGCAGCATAGCCAGAGACTGTAAGCAGATATCACTCACTTCATCTTGAGCAGCATAGCCAGAGCCTGTGAGCAAGTAGAGAAGTGTCTCAGCAATGTTTTGTTTGAGCAGTGTGTGGGCTAGGTCCGGACAGTTGGCGCACATGATTGACAACATCCTCAACACCATAATGAAAGTGCCAGTGCTGATGACTGGTGGAGACACTACCAGCTAAAACACAAAGTAACATGTGGGGATGGTGTACTCTAGGGACACAGTTATTTAAACAATCATTACTGTAGGCCAATGGTAGATATTTGAATTGGATTTTGCCAAAAGAAGAAGGAAAAAAAATAATCAAATACTCTCATATCTTAATGCACAAAATTACTAAGTGGTTTTATTTTTATGGCAACAGGGCTGATCGACACCCCCTTTCCCCTTTCCACACACCCACAACACACACGGTAGGATCTAGCTAATTTGACAGTGATCAATTCAAAAAACCAGATAACTCAAGCCTGCAATGATTCCCCATGAAGTTCTTATCCAACCCAACGATAAAAAAACATTTAATTCAAATTTTAGAAGGAAATGGTTTGATAATTTGAAGCCTATCAATCTTTTTTTTAGTTTGTATTTATTTAAAACCTAGTCAACAATCTTTATTAAATCCCATCATTTGCCAAGAATGTCATAAGGTTAAGAGTAGTTGACACATAGTAAAATATAAAACAGGGAGCTTCATGTATATTTATACTGTTTATGTGTGTTTTATATATCATATATAAAGTGTCTTATTTTTGCCACGAAAAAATCCTGTAAAGTACTAATTCTTCTTCTATATACTTATCTAAAAACTCTTAATAGAAAAAGTTTTCATAAATATGCATATTGTCATTTATGAGATAAAAATGCCACAATTTGTATAACCTTGGGCTAGTTATATTTATTAAAATATAGATTTAAACTAACCTAAACTATGTGCTGACCCCATAAATGAAAGAATATCGCATAGCAAAAACAGTCATTGGAGATTCAAAAATTGGCTATGCAGGATATTTTAGATGGAAAGATCTTTCATAAAAATAAAACACAAAAAGGTTAGAATTAGAGTTTACATTATGATTAGAAAAAAATAAATTGCTTTTTAAAACATTTCTAGTTCTTAAGTCTTCTCGCTTTCTCTTGCAATTCATCTGTTGGTTTGAACAATGGCAGGTGTTTTCT
>CABFOV010001442.1:0-31546 GCA_902141375.1 Timema poppense
TATGATTTTAAAAAATTGCCCCACAAACGTTTAGAGATGGCAGAAGAGATGCAAGAAGCAAGAGGCATAAGCATTCCAAGGCAATAAAACGCCTTTACGAAAAAATTCGAAAAGCCCAAACCGCTAATAAGTTGGTGAAATTAATTCAAACTTATATTATATTATTGAACTTAAATAAATAACTTTAAAAAAAAATTATTTTGAAATCTGGAACCAAATCCGGAACCTCCAACTTAGCACGTCAATATCTTACAACTGAGCTATCAAGGGCTAATCCTGTGTTAGGGTCATTTATAAATTATAGCTTATATTTTAAGGGTTAGTCGGTAATAGATGTGTAAAATCATTGGTCATTTAATAACAATCGAAAACATATTCCATCGTTGATACATGGTAGCTTTGTGCTGCCGTATGAACAATTTTTATTAATTTTAAAAGGTTTCTTGGTTATAATTTGTAAAGCAGAAGTCACCAACCTTTATTTAGCTGCGGACCACATAAATGTTTTACCAAGACCCTTTAAAGCACTTACTAGCTATTTAGAAAAAATAAGAAGAAGAAGAAAGACCTTGGACAAAGAATACAGCGTGAGACGTTAATATGTAGGCACAATTGTGCATATGTTAAATAAATAAAGATAGATAACATTTTAGTCATTGGGCATGAGATTAAATTTTTATGTTAATATATTAAGAGATAATGTTACTTTTTACCTTCTGACACCTCTCTGGTTGAGAAAAAATAGTAATTGTAAAAAAATCAAACTCGATACTTTGATGGATGTCGACGTTTCATAAGCCCTTGAATCCGAAAAAGTGTTGTTTTTTTTTAAAATAATGTCAGTCTGTAGCTCTGACTAGGGACGAAACTATTTTACCAATTGGGATCAAACTTGAGACATGTTTTTTTTAAGGTTTCTCAGAGTGTTTTTTTTAAATAATCTATACAACCCTAAAATTAATTGTAGTATTTTTTACTTAAGGTTGGAAAGAGAAAAAATAGATTATATCAAACTCAACTTGATTACTTATGTTATTATGTATGACTCTATGTATGTTTTGTTTAGTATTAAAACAAAATGGAATGTCTTATTCCTCATGCAAATAACTTTGAGGGTAATTTATACTTAAGGAAAATTCCGATTTTTATCGTATCTCCGCACCTCTTTGAGATACGAAATAACTTATCATTTCAAAAATGAGGCATATTACATATAAAAATCATTATTTGAAATATATTTTTATTAAACCAATAGTCCCGAATTATAGTATATATATATATATATATATCGTAGATGAATTGGAAAGTCCAGCCTATTGCAAAAGACACCCTTAATCTACAATGAGCTAGATTAGTTGGAAAATAATATTATATTTACTTATCAGCCTGATAATTTTTGAGCTTATTGCAATAAGCCCATACAATTTTAAGTTATTATTGAAATGTACTGTACCTTTGTTGGCTCAATCAGCCTAGTTGACTCCAGGCTTATTGCAATAAGCCCAAGATAGTGAAGGCTTATTAAAAAGTCTACAGCAGCGGTTCCCAAACTGTGGGACGTACAATTATTCATAATGTTATGCCGTGAGAAGCCAAACAAAACAAACAAATTAAAGTCGTAAAAAATGGACTCATACAATCATATGAATATATATACTTGCATTGATGGCTTAGCGCGTCTACGGTAGTAGTTCCAGACGCTACTAGATGGCACTAGTGTCATGCCAGCCAAAGTTCTGTCGCTCGCCGTACTGCATCTGTTGACAGATTAGTTTCTGGTGGAATCTGTGGACCGCAACCATAGAATGCAGGAGCAAACCTGATCAAAAACTAAATTTGGAAAACCATGTAGTTTAAAAATAATAGAGCAGAATCTAACAAAGAAATAAATTCGGCGTGAATATTCAGAAAAAAAACTAGTATCTGATTTATAATATAATGTCTATAGAAATAGATTTGTGTAAAATAATAATGATATATTTCTATTTCCTTCAAAATTGTACTATATCTATCAAACGTGATGGCTGCAGATCACATAACCTGACGTATACTTACGTGAAAGTTTTTTTTATCACCGTGTCAGCGTAATATAGTAATTACTCTAGTAGGGCAGGGATTAGTAAGGAAGTATTTTAGATATAAACTATCCGCATTTGCTTAAAAGGATAGTGGGAAACAATTTAAATTATTATTATTATTATTATTAGCACCACGTCTTACTACCCGTTCGGGTTATACGCACTTACGCTAATGTGTAATGGTCGGGTGATTGTGAGATGAAATGGAGGACCTACAGTTTAACGTGGAATCCGAACCACGGTGGAGGCCTGGCATTCCCCACATTCACAAGTTGTCTTGTCAGAGGTGAAGGAAGGGTTTGGTTATCAGATAAATCTAACAATTTAAAAAAAAATAACACTTTCAAGTGACCCAACCGGTATTCGTGCCTCAATCTCCCTCTCATCAACAGGCCAGTCTAACACGAGAGTGAAGCCTCAGACCATTCAGCCACGAGAAAGTAGACACAGTAAAAGTCAAGGAAGGCTCCTCCATTTAAAATAAGACTATGTTATGTGTTTAGTCGTGGGATGGGAGTATGTGGCCCGCGGACTCCGGCTTCCCAGACAAGATGTCATCGTGTGCGCACGGAAATAAAAGCCACATCAATATACATCGCCACATCAGTGTTGACCCACGTCCGTGAGGTGCGTCATAATATGAGCAACCAATCGATTCCGACAGGAAGGAGTTGTCGCAAGACAATGCGACCCTATTAATCACCTTTACACTGTGCTGCAGTCTGAAAAAATAGTCACAAATGCGTTACAAACAACCCTTGTGTTGCAGAAATTTGAGACAGAAAACGTTTTGCATAGGAGTATTTTATGGAGTAAGTGAGGAGAATTTGAATTTTGTGTGTGTGTTTTTGCAGCTTTAACTAAATTAACGTTTTATTGTTTTTTAAAATGAAACAATAATCTGAAATACTATTTTACACATTTTTTTTTACATTAAGTTTTCTATATTTAACTTGGAAGTTTAACATTTATTGTGCTTATTTTAATCTGATTGTTAGTTAATATGAGAAAAATGTTTTGTGTGGTATTCACAGTAATAATTGTTTTTACGCTCAGTAACCAGGGAATAATTCAAAGTGTAGTTTCGCAAGTATTAAAACAACTATACTGTAGAAGTGTAACTAGATTTTAAGGCACCCAGAGCAAATAAAAAAGAGCGTTCCTTAAAAACAGTTCCTTAAAATTTGGCTGAATCATGTTAGTGGTAGTCAAAATGGTTACTCTTTATAATAGCGATTACAACGTAATAAAAACAAAATACCCATGTAATATAATTTTTAAATGAAACTTTTATTGTTGCTAATATTGCTGACAGATTTGGCACCTAGAGCACGTGCCCAAACTTCCTCCCCCTAGTTACGCCACTGTTAAGTGTACGGGACTATGGCGGTTTGGGTCAAGTTAACTTTAGAGTTTTCTTTTACTCTTGGATAAATTAACTTAACGTCTAATTTTTCTAGGAAGAGCTTTTTCTTAACTCTAGAAAAAAATACTAGATCTACTTTCACATACTCATGCACCAGGTTATAGGATCTTCAGCTGGTCACTTTTAATATATCTTGTCGATACCTTTAAGATAACACCAATAAAGGATATATAGTACAATGTGATAACTTTGGTGCCTGAGAAAAAAGAGTTTAAGTCGAAAATTGGCCTAAGATAGCTCGCTAATTACATTCACTTTGATCAGAACTACCATTTGGGACAAGTAGTAAGTCTTACTCGACCACTAACCAACAATACGACTTATACTACTTATTCCAAAGGATAGTTCTGACCAAGATGAATGTAATTATTGACTAATCTCAGGAGAATTTTTGACTCATACTTATTTATTTTAGGTATTTAACGTGCAATTTCTTATCCGACTGATTTTATCAGTATCTATAATAGACACAAAATCCAGCCCCCGCCCATTAATTCATCACTATGAAAGGGGGAACCCACATTTCACCAATGATACTTTTTTGGGCCATGCCAGAAATCTAACCCGGGACCCTTCGCTCTGTAGACAGGCACGCTACCGACTGAGATAATGTGTCAGACTTGAATCAAACTTTTTTTTCCAAACACTAAGGATTAAATGCTGACCACAAAATATATTTTTTTCCAAAGTGTTATATAGCAACAGTGGGATTTGAATTGAAATAAACTTTTTTTTTTGACATTGAGAAAATGTACTCAAAACAATTTTCAAATCATGCGAACTGCATCCATCCCATTTGATAACTAATATATTATTTATAAAATAATATCAATATGGACCGCAAAATTATAAGCATATTGCCTAAAAGTTTCTTCCTGTGAACTTAAACATGATTGAAAGTGTATCTTCATAAATGTGTAATCAATTGTTCCTTCTTTTTTTAAAAAAACAGATCACATCTTTGATATTTATTGTTATATCTACAAGTATATCAGCTTCCAGATACTATCAATATTATGGTAAGTGTAGTTGTTTTTATTTATTTACACGTGTGCGTGTGTGTGTAATTATTTATCACAGTTCTTTGCCTCTTAACCACAAAGGGAGTAGGAAAGGGGGGATAGGTAGTTGGAGAGTCTAACGCCCCCTGGAATTTGATTGATCCCACAAGGGGGTACATATATATGTGTACAAAATTTTATTAACTAAAGGTGTAGTAACATTTTCTACTGGATCCACCTTAGAAAAATTAGATTTCTACGCCCTTGTTAACTTGCTACCCATCTTGATTATCAGAATTTCACATTATTTGGTTAGGGATAAGATTGGGGGGAATTTAGATTTAATTTAAACTCACCTCAACACACCCATCTGGGTTTCGAGCCCCAAGCTCTCCCGTCATCGGTCGTCCATTCTATTGCGTGAGTGATGCCTTAGACCAGTGCTATCCAATCAGAGGCCCGCGGGCCACAGCCCCACAAATTGGCCAGTGGATCAAAAGTCCAGCCATCCCCGGAGAAGCGTCGTACAACATAGTTTTCATTTTTCCTTGAACAATTTAGGTGGCCGGGGTTGTTGCTAACTGTATTTGGGTCTATGTATTCTTGTTATTCTTGTGAATTATCCTTTTCTCTTACTAACACTATCAAGGGAAACACCCAGACATCACTAAGAAATAAGCAGTTAGAAGCTCTCTATTCAGATCTCTCTAACAACGTATGAACCTTTTTTATTTCCAATTTTGAAAAGAACAAGTAGTATCACTTTTCTCGCTGATGATTTATATTTGAATTATAATAATTTACGTTTAAATGAATTTTACATGATTTTTTTTTCATATGTGCTAGTATTATTCTAAGTTTTATATTTAATGTCACTGAAATAGATCAATAAAATGAACAGTAGACCCATGGCTTCTTTGGTGCTGAATGACAGCTCACAGCTGACAGCTGACGGCTTTGAAACGTTACCAGACCAAATTATGTATCCTTACGCCAAACCATATGATCTGCAAAGACACGTGTTTAGCATCTGTCACTTCTGACCGTCAACATTTAGGTACATACCTAAATGTTGACGGTCAGAAGTCAGCTGTGAGCTGTCAGTCAGCAGCAAAGAATCCATGGGGCTACTGTAGAACATATGTAATACGTTTCACTTTTCCCTTCTTTTAAACTACAAACGTAAATTGTCCAACCAAATATTATTTTGTTGCTGTGGCCCACGATAAATAACCACTTGGATAGCCCTACCTGCCTTGGACAATTCTACCACCTTATTATTCGTGTGAATATCTCCCTGGCGAAAAGTTTTCAAACCACATTTAAAAATGTTCATCTCTGTGAGGCTACCTTTAGATGGTTATCTTGTTTACTCTTTCTTTTCAAATTTGATTTACATAAGAAGGAATGTTTTTTGACAACTTCAAGGTGGGAGTGTAAGGAACACAAGTTAAGGGAAGTAATTTTACGGTTTTTATACAAAAACTTTTTTAGTCAAAGTAGTTCAAGTATTTCTCCAGTAGAAACATATAGTTTAGTTTTCTTAGCGTTGTTAACTCAACAGTTCTTTGAATATCAGTCAAGAGTGTCCTGGAATTTAATGACAACTTTTTATTTTCGTTTAAAACGTTTCTTAACATTCTGATGGCGCGCTATGCTCCGGAGAGAACTGTTGATATCACCATTCGAGGAAAATTTAACCCTACGTACCTACTGGGGTAATATGTTATTTATTTTAGCCTAAAAATATTTTGATATCAAAATCGTAAAATAAAACTCCCCTTAATTCGAGTTCCTTAAATTCACATACTAAATAATAGTGCGCGTCTGGGCTACATCACTCGTAGCCCAAAAGTGGAAAGATTATTCAGTACTAATGTACCGTTGCCCAGGTGACGCCCGAATGTACTAATTGTAATTTCTTTCCGTGGAGGCTCTTTCCATGTCACGATGAGATGAGGTGATGGGGATGGTAAGTATGAGGGTGTGTAACCACACTTAAAACCTAATTTAAGCCTAACTAACCAAACCCTGGTGACCGTTGGGGTAATTCCTCTTTCGGGGGAAAACCCAAGGTACCAGCCATAAATTGAACAAGGGACCCCTAGACTCGTAGCCAGATGCATTGACATCACGGTGCTGGTCAATACCATACTAAAAAATATCAATAAATCAATACGTCAAGTCATTTCATCTGCGACTGTTACTTTTCATAGATATTATCGATACCTATAAAATGTCACTGTTAACAAATTAAAATATATATAATCAATATTGATCGCAATAAAGAAGTTTGTATTTTTTAACGTTCCTTCCTTCCAGTTAATCTCAAAGGAGGTGAGTGTTAATTATTCTAGAAGTCCGGTTATATCAAACTAGTCTAGGAAAGTGGATGGAATGGTACAGGTATCTGTTTTCTGTCCGCAGTGTTGTGGAATCAGTTCCTGATTAACGGAGCAACATGCTTGTTCAGTCTGGAGCTGATCGCAAGCATCACTCTTGTAGGGGGTGCTATTCAGGTAAAACTACTAGGAGGTAGGTGTGTTGTGTGAGGCTTAGAAATGTCCAAGTCAAACTAGAGGCCCAAATCTTCCCTCGTCTCGAATTGGACACCCAAAAGAGCCTTCCCTTCTTATAACCATTTCCAAGTAAGAAGAAAACCTCGATATATTCATAATCATGTTTAGAACAATCACTAAACAGTATGATAAGGTAGGTGTAGAGAAAGCAAATTAAGGCCAGTGTTTTTTCAGTTTTTATAACAAAACATTTTTGTCCAAAATAAATCAAATACTACTCATGTAAAAACATAGATATGTAAGAGCATAATTATTTTAAGGCTTATTCTGGCAGGAGGTTAACCCACGCTTGTACATTTCCTTGGAAGTCAATAGCGTTGGGTTGTCATCCTGTTGAGAGTGGCATATAGCTCATTTAGCTTGCATCCTGTTGACGATTGAGCACGGTGAGACCGATGGACCTTCCTGGCTGTTGAAACTCGAGATCAGCAAGTTTTGTGTGTGAGAATAACACACGGTTGTTGAATGTTGGAAGCCATGCTCAGGACATGTGTGACGGTAACTAACACGTCCTACGAAATGACGATATAAAATGTGATCTGGTGGTTCACGCCGCCAGAGGGTCGATCACGGGTCTACAGAAAGGTTGCGAGACAGTTATCGTGCCTGCTCCCTCGTCACGGGAGATCTACCTGGTGACTCATGTAATAGTTTAGCATCTTATTGGACTATCTCACCAGTCTCATTCCCCGCGATCCACCCATCCCAATCCCTACCTATATGACAACAACAAAAACCTTATCTCCATTTTCGGCTTTTCTTCGCATATTCCTAGCGTCTCTTCGACTTCACTTGACATTTAAAATGTTACCTTCACACACCCCCGCTAGGAGGTCCCCCAGATTCCTTTCGGTAGTATATATGGCCATGGGCGTAGCTAGCAGGATTACAGGTGGGGCACGCGCCCCCCAAACCCATCAATAATACTCTTAAATTGTACGCTTGCAATATCTAAAAAATATTGAGTGTTCTATATATAAAATATTAATCCGGATCGGTCTCCATTATGACACTTCCAATGTTTGCCTAATTTCCCTAAAATCCAGAACTGAAACAATTTCTCATGTATTAAATTTCGTCTCCTCGCATTCCTGACTCGGGAGATCTGGGTTTGATTCCGATTGGTTCCACTGGAGAGGGTTATTTCCACAATGTGTTTACCCTCATCTTCTTCCAAGCGAATACGAGTACACATTACAGTACACCCATTCTGTTACGACCTTTCTAACTTAACTTTAGTGAGAGCGACGGTTGATGGGTGTATATTTTAGAGAGAAATAAACTTGACAATATGTTGAATGGTTTTTTTTTAAATCCACTTTCAATAAATTAATATTTAAAATGTCTAACCATATAAATAAACCTAATGTAATCTAACTCTGTATATTAACTGCACATTGGCCTGAAATAGGTTTTATTTAAAATAATGAGCACTAAGTCTTTTAATAAGATA
The DNA here is from genome assembly GCA_902141375.1 of Timema poppense. Taxonomy (NCBI): domain Eukaryota; kingdom Metazoa; phylum Arthropoda; class Insecta; order Phasmatodea; family Timematidae; genus Timema; species Timema poppense. The sequence goes on from CABFOV010001442.1 coordinate 8,538, forward strand.
TTCTGTTAACGGTGAGAAACAACTAATTGATTTACCCATTTAAGATTGATATCAGGTGGCTGATCAATAACAGAGCAGATTATTCTAAACATACTACAAATACTAAACAGAATAAAATGCTAAAATGACCAAAAATATTAAAATAATTTAGCTTACTTCAATACTCTATGTATTCAGCCCTCAATCGAGACATACCTAGCGTCCACCATCTGTTGGAAAAGATTGTGCCAACCTTTGTCATGTGGTCAGTCAGTCGTTAATCTCATTTTTCTAGACCGTAACCGCTACTTGCTCTTCACGGGGTTGAGTTGCCCCCGTTCCAGACACACTGCTTTCACAGACAATCCGTGATCACCGGTGATTGAACCCAAAACCTCAACCAGGAACTCTGACTACAAACACTAGAAATTCTGCAAGGGTTAAAATATACAAAATGACTACAGTGACTATTAAAATATAAAGTACTAAATATACTGCAAGGACTAAAATATACAAAATTACTACAGTGACTATTAAAATAGAAAATACTAAATATACTACAAGGACTAAAAAAATACAAAATGACTACAGAGACTATTAAAACAGAAAATACTAATTATACTACACGGACTAAAAAATACAAAAAGACAGCAGAGACTATTAAAACAGAAGATACTATAAATACTACAAGGACTAAAAAATACAAAAAGACAGCAGAAACTATTAAAACATAAGATACTATAAATACTACAAGGACTAAAAAATACAAAAAGACAGCAGAGACTATTAAAACATAAGATACTATAAATACTACAAGGACTAAAAAATACAAAAAGACAGCAGAGACTATTAAAACAGAAGATAATATAAATACTACAAGGACTAAAAATACAAAATGACAACAGAAACTATTAAAACAGAAGATACTATAAATACTACAAAGACTAATATAAGCCTTGCTCGTCCTCGATCAGCTGTCTTAGGTCGTTGTTGTGTTGGCCGTGTTGCAGAAGAAGTCGAACCTGGTGGTGCCATGGCTGGCTGTGAACTCGGTTCTATGCTGCGTGTTCCTGGTCTTCATGGTGGCAGGGGGGCTCTACCTGCTGGGGAACGAGCCGTGGGTCGTCATCGTCTACATCGCCGCCTCCATCGCTTACTTTTGTGAGAAGGATTGTCATATAGCACACAGTTCTTGGGGGCTGCGGACCGCGTCCGTGCTCACGTGGTCTAAGGAGTCAGACTCGAGATAGTTCGGATTGCTGGTGACGGGGAGGGCGAGGGTAGAATCTTGCGTGGGTGGTGATTTTCTCAACCACTATCCATGCAAATGTGGGTGTATAATTTCCTCTAAACACTTCATAGATTAAGTTGTTAACAGCGTTTTATTTGAGTTTGTTTTATTTGCGTCAAGTTTTACTTACCGGTACGTATATTTACATTCTTGGGTTAGAGGTGAGGGAGTTTAACTTTAAAGGAAACATACTTGCATTTGCATGCAAGGAGTGATGTAAATCGTTCAAGGGAAAAACCCTCAGTAGTCCCTATATCCGGCTGTGTTTTGATCCTCCACCTTCCCGTCAATGGGAAACCAGACCTATGTATTAAGTTTATAACCTATTTTACTACTAATATTAATACTGCTAACAATAAACATAATAAAAATAGGTTTTTATTTCATTTTCTTTTCCCATTGTTAAAGTACTAGGGTGTGAAACATGATCACTTACCTTACACGAAGAAAACAAATTTAGGGTTTTCGAAAACAAGGTGCTTGGGAAGATATTTGGTCCAAATAGAGATGAGTTTACCAGAGAATGGGGGAGTTTACATAATGATACATATCATGTACTCATCACAATATATTGTTGGGGTAATCAAGTCTCGTATATTATGGTGTGCAGGACATGCAATTTTAATGGGAGAATTTAGAAACGTGTTCAGAGTATTAACTGGCACACCAAATGTGACGAGACCATTGGGAAGACCCAGGCGCATATGGGAGGGTAGCATTAGAATGGACCTGAAAAAGATATGGTGTTATGAGGTGGACTGGATAGAACTAGCTAGAGATAGGGATAGAGTGTAACGAGGTGGACTGGATAGAACTAGCTCAATATAGGGATAGGCTGTAATGAGATGGACTGGATAGATATAGCTAGAGATAGGGATAGGGTTTAATGAGGTGGACTGGATAGAACTAGCTAGAGATAGGGATAGGGTGTAATGAGATGGACTGGATAGAAATAGCTCAAGTTAGGGGTAGGGTGTAATGAGGTGGACTGGATATAGCTAGCTCAAGATAGGGATAGGTTGTAATGAGGTGGACTGGATAGATCTAGCTAGAGATAGGGATAGAGTGTAATGAGATGGACTGGATAGAACTAGCTAGAGATAGGGATAGGGTGTAATGAGGTGGACTGGATAGAACTAGCTAGAGATAGGGATAGGTTGTAATGAGATGGACTGGATAGAACTAGCTAGAGATAGGGATAGGGTGTAATGAGGTGGGCTGGATAGAACTAGCTCAAGATAGGGTTAGGGTGTAATGAGATGGACTGGATAGATATAGCTCAAGATAGGGGTAGGGTGTAATGAGATGGACTGGATAGATATAACTCAAGATAGGGGTAGGGTGTGATGAGATGGACTGGATAGATCTAGCTAGAGATAGAGATAGGGTGTAATGAGGTGGATTGAATATAGCTAGCTCAAGATAGGGATAGGGTGTAATGAGGTGGACTGGATAGAACTAGCTAGATATAGGGATAGAGTGTAATGAGATGGACTGGATAGAACTAGCTAGAGATAGGGATAGGGTGTAATGAGGGGGACTGGATAGAACTAGCTCAAGATAGGGATAGGGTGTAATGATATGGACTTGATAGAACTACCTAGAGATAGGGGTAGGGTGTAATGAGATGGACTGGATAGAACTATCTCAAGATAGGGATAGGGTGTAATGAGGTGGATTGAATATAGCTAGTTCAAGATAGGGATAGGGTGTAATGAGATGGAGTGGATATAAATAGCTCAAGATAGGGATAGGGTGTAATGAGACGGACTGGATATAGCTAGTTCAAGATAGGGGTAGGGTGTAATGAGATGGACTGGATATATATAGCTCAAGATAGGGATAGGGTGTAATGAGGGGGACTGGATAGAGCTAGTTCAAGATAGGGGTAGATTGTAATGAGATGGACTGTATAGAAATATCTCAAGATAGAGTGTAATTTACCGCATAGAACTAGCTTAAGATAGCGATAGGTGGCGTACTTTTGTAAGTACGGCAATTAACTTTTTATTTCCTTATCCAATAAAGTAAGTAAAGTGCTAGCCAACAGTTAAGTCCTCTAACAAGCTAACACTGATATATACAAAAGAACATATGGCCTACAAAATAATAAAGACATAATCTTAGAGTACAAGAGATTACAATAATAGTGATAATGAACCTACTAAACGTACAACTAATTTATCAATTCTAACATTTCGGCAGGATTGTGTTTTCGTACATTCAAACTGCTGCTAAATTATGGCTATAGCATTGTGAAATAAGACAAATAAATACACAAGTTTGTCTTTTTGAACATAATAACACCAAAAATATATGTATAAGATGAGTTATGACACCTTTGAAACGAACATGAATGTGATCGGGGTTAATATTAACTAGAGATGGGATACGTGAATCCTCTATTCCTTGAATCCCATGGTATTTGAGAGATTCAATATTCTAAAATGTATCCAAAAAATATTTCGAATACGATTATAATGACCTTTATTTAGTTTTTGATAATTTGATAGACTTGTGTAGTTTGAAGGGTAACAAAATTTAAAAAAAGGACAAAATTGTATTAATAATGGTATGTATTTATATAATTTACTTTACTAAAATAAACTATTATTTTGTTATTTATGACGTCATAAACATGACAAACAAAATACCATTTGCTAGTAGCAACAAACAACATTTTTAAAGGTGACCTGGTGGTCTAGGAGTAATGTGTCAGACTTCTGTGCTGGCGGTCGGTGTTCAATCCTCGGTCCCGGCACAAATTTATCTGAATACTAAACCCTTCCTTCACCTCTGACAAGACATCTTGAGAATGTGGGGAATGCCAGGCCTCCGCCGTGGTTCGGATTCCACGTTAAACTGTAGGTCCTCCATTTAATCTCACAATCACCCTACCATTACACATTAGCGTAAGTGCGTATAACCCGAACGGGTAGTAAGACACGGTGCTAATAATAATAAAAAATTTAAATTCAATTTTAAATATATTTTTCACTTTAACTTTTAAAAGTACAATTTTTTTTAAATTCAAGAATTCTCATTTGGATTCATAATTCGAAATAAAATTTAAAATTCGAATTTTAGAAATATACGATTCTACCTATATCTAGTATTTACCTCTTATTGTTGATGACAGTAGCAGGCAGGGGAACACGTTGACTAAACTATTATATTATTCCTTTTAATGAGTATATGATATTAATATTTTTATATGGATGTAATGCTGTCTTTCGAATGTGTCGTTGAAATCCACCCGCCAAGCACGCGCGCCAGATTGGTTGTCTACCCATCAGGTTGAAACTTCAATATTCCTCAAACAACCTTATTCTAACTCAGTTGGACATTGTTTGAACACATTCGGTTCTAAAAAGAACTTTATTAAATCTTTTGATTCAAATAAAATATAATATTTTGCTTCTGGGACACAAAATAAGGTTTTGTCTTGGGAATCTTTGTTGTTGGAATCCTGAATATTGACTTCACAAAAATTTATTTAAAAAAATAACCACAATTAGCTTAAGGACATTCTATATTGAAAATGACTAAGATTTGTTGAGTTTATAACATTTTGGCAGTTAATTTAGCATTGGAGGGGCTTGGGGATTATGTCGGAGAAGAATCAAATATCCACTAATTAAACAATATAAAAATCATACATACATTATGCCTCCTCCAAATGTGAAGAGGTATCATAGAAAAAGAAATACACAATATTAAATACATAATTATAGCACGAGATGAAAAATTAATCAGCTAACACGGCGGTGACAGCCATACAATCGTTCATTAGGAAAAAAAATGTCACTCTTTCAGTCGATGTTGTCTTTGTTTGTCCTGGAAATTTCAATAAAAGTTCCCGTCATAGGAAGTGTTCTATAGCCTACACCCTACAAGTTTAAAGATATTGATACAAAGAGTTGTGGAGAGAAAACATTTTTGTTGTTGTTTTTGTTGTTGTTCAGGTTTGCTCCTGCATTCTATGGTTGCGGTCCACAGATTCCACCAGAAACTAATCGTCAACAGATGCAGTACGGCGAGCGAACAGAACTTTGGCTGGCATGACACTAGTGCCATCTAGTAGCGTCTGGAACTACTACCCTAGACGAGCCACGCCGTCGCCGCCAGGATTAAGCCAAGATGGACCTAATCAAGTGACCATGGTCAGAGATGAGTTTCAACATACAGACTGATATATTCTACTAAGTCCATACAAAAAAGGATTAGATCTATACCATCAGATTGATAGAAAATTATCTACCAACATGCTCATTTAATTTGTTTCTTCTTTACTACTATTTTGTATTTACCCGAGCACCAATGAGAGAGTTATTTTTATCACCGCATTTTACTACTTGTTCAGTATATAATCTTTTTCCCCTTCCCTTTCTCACTCTTTTCCTATTTTCCTTTCTCGTCCCCCTTTTTACAATCTCAACCTTCCCAACATCGCGTTGCTTCAAGGTATGGAACAGTCCAAATGTCACAGGAAGAGCCTTTCATCTATCGGCTTGAAAAGCTACTAGATAATTCATACGTCAAGTCATGTTATCTGCAGCTGTCACTTTTGATAGATATTATCTAGTTATATAGTACAATTTTTCCATGTTGTCTTAAAAAAAATTATGTTTTTATTTTCTAAAAGGACTTTCCTATGAAATTTGGACTATATCAATACAAGTGTCTACAACAACGAATGTCAGACATGACACAGGAGTTACATAAAAATACACCTTATCTTCATTTAAATAAACATATGTCAATGGGTTGTTTTTTTATAAAAGATTTAAAAAGAATGTTTTGATTTAATTCCTATAAAAATCAGCTAGTGAAAATACTTCGCGAATAACTTTCAAAATGTGATATTGTTCTTGGGTTTCACACCATTGGAATAGCTGTGTGAATTATGTGCGTGTATTTGCTCAAGGGTAAGTATTGTGAAATCTCTTAATAGCGGACAACCTCCGAGATAAAAAAGAAATTGTCCGTTATTATAAAGTGTCCGTTGGTTAGAGATGTAAATGAAAATAAAATTTTTACTGCTTGAACAGAGTTTAATCTATTATGAGCCTATACATTGACTACACTGTGTAGTATTGTATGCGAGATAATAATGATTCATGAATTAATATTATACGTGGCTTATATTATTATTATTATTATTATTATTATTATTATAGCTCCGCGTCTTACTACCCGTTTGGGTTATACGCACTTACGCTAATGTGTAATGGTAGGGTAATTGCGATATGAAATGGAGGACCTACAGTTTAACGTGGAATCCGAACCACGGTGGAGGCCTGGTATTCCCCACATTGACNTAGGTCCTCCATTTCATCTCACAATCACCCTACCATTACAACATTAGCGTAAGTGCGTATAACCCGAACGGGTAGTAAGACGTGGTAATAATAATAATAATAATAATAATAATAATAATTTAAACGTACTGGTATTTCCCCCCATTTTTTGTCCACTGTTTAGAGATCGCTATGTAAAAATGTGCGTATCTAGCAGTGTCGATGTCCGTTATTGGGAAGTTGTATCCCCGTTAGAGCCAATGTTATTTTGCCGGGGAAATTTAAACATTCCGTTATAAAGAATAATCCACTGTTCAGTGGTGTCCGTTAACGGAGATTTCCTTGTACTTTTTTTTTCTATCACTAGTTTGACTTGTCTTTTGTGATGCATCACGTGGATGATTTATTATCATCGCAGATCAATGTAATTTTAACTAAGAGTGGGCTAATTGGGTTTGATGGTTTTTCCATTCAATTATCTAACGATTAATAAACGAAACTGTTAGACAATATTTCCCCGCGAACCTGTGGCAGGTAGCATTCAACTCCTAATAAAAAAATTGTTAGTATTTATATCATTCGCAATTTAATTTGGGACAAGTGAAGTGGTTGGAGAAGTAATAAACTTTATCACAAAAAAGTGATTTTGAGATTTTAATATTTAAGGTTTTTAAAAATCGATAGCTCATAAGTATAATACTTTTAGTTTTGGCATAGTTCTAGACAAACTTTACTATGTCCAGAAATTAACACAAATATGTTTGCAGCTGTTTGTTAGAAAATCATAGGAACACAATTAAATACAAACTATAATTATTGCTATTATGGTTGTCACATACAATATTATTATTATTAGCACCGCGTCTTACTACCCGTTCGGGTTATACGCACTTACGCTAATGTGTAATGGTAGGGTGATTGTGAGATGAAATGAAGGACCTACAGTTTAACGTGGAATCCGAACCACGGTGGAGNCGTTAACGGAGATTTCCTTGTACTTTTTTTTTCTATCACTAGTTTGACTTGTCTTTTGTGATGCATCACGTGGATGATTTATTATCATCGCAGATCAATGTAATTTTAACTAAGAGTGGGCTAATTGGGTTTGATGGTTTTTCCATTCAATTATCTAACGATTAATAAACGAAACTGTTAGACAATATTTCCCCGCGAACCTGTGGCAGGTAGCATTCAACTCCTAATAAAAAAATTGTTAGTATTTATATCATTCGCAATTTAATTTGGGACAAGTGAAGTGGTTGGAGAAGTAATAAACTTTATCACAAAAAAGTGATTTTGAGATTTTAATATTTAAGGTTTTTAAAAATCGATAGCTCATAAGTATAATACTTTTAGTTTTGGCATAGTTCTAGACAAACTTTACTATGTCCAGAAATTAACACAAATATGTTTGCAGCTGTTTGTTAGAAAATCATAGGAACACAATTAAATACAAACTATAATTATTGCTATTATGGTTGTCACATACAATATTATTATTATTAGCACCGCGTCTTACTACCCGTTCGGGTTATACGCACTTACGCTAATGTGTAATGGTAGGGTGATTGTGAGATGAAATGAAGGACCTACAGTTTAACGTAGAATCCGAACCACAGTGGAGGCCTGGCATTCCTCACATTCACAAGATGTCTTGTCAGAGGTGAAGGAAGTGTTTGGTAATCAGATAAATCTGTGCCGGGACCGGGGATTGAACCCCGGCTGCCAGCACAAAAGTCTGACACCTTACCCCTAGACCGCCAGGTCACCCACATACAATATTAATGCTACAAGTCCTTCATATCGATATATTTATCATGTATATAATATATTATTTTACTAATTTATAAAATGAATTATCTCTGTTTGTATGACTATCACAGTTGATAATAAATTTGGTTTTGACTGAGAAAGAATTTTGGGCTGGGGATGACCATATAAAGAGCCTTTTAGAAGATTAACAACTTAAATGTAGTTTAGCTCAACTTGGCAAAAGGTCGTTTTATTTATCTCGCAGCTATCAAATTAGACACCATCCGTTAATCCGTTAAGAGGTTGTGTATAACTCGTAAACATAGTTTATAAATTGAAATTTCCCAAACTGAAAAGTAAAAAAAATCTACTTATTTTGGTTGATTATTAATAAATAAATGCCCGGAAAACTAAAGGTATCTGGTAAAAGAATGTACAATGAGTGTGTGAATTGAATTAATTGTATTGGAATTTGTATTTTCCTATTACCCTGTTTGTTCTCCTACTGCCGGACAGCTCCGCCCAATGGTATAAGCCCACTTGATTTCTAGTATTTTTAGTCGACCTCAATGGTCTTGGGGTAAAGTTACTGCCTTAGGACCCAAAATTAGTGGGCTAAAATCCAACCGGGGCCGACAGATTTTTCTTGAGCGATAAAAATCCGTAGCACAACTTCCTTCGGAGGAGAAATAAAGCCGGTGGTCCCGTGTTGATTGTGGTATGTAAAATAACCCTGGAAAGGTCGCTAAAATACCTTTCCTGACAAAATTAGTAGGTTCTTTTGCTCTCGCTCGTATAAATTCTCGAGTACTGATAAACTTATAATCAGTTTATTCAAAAAGTGCACGTTAAATACCTCAAATAATATTTTTTTAATGTTTCTGGTGTTTAGGAATGTTTGTCCAACTATTTTAGAGCAAGGATTGGCGTATAAAAACATGGTGGGATGGAATGTAAGGGAAGTCTCTGGTGTTTAGGAATGTCTGTTCAACTATTTTAGCGCAAGGATTGGCGTATGAAAACATGGTGGGATGGAATGCAAGGGAAGTCTCTGGTGTTTAGGAATGTCTGTCCAACTGTTTTAGCGCAAGGATTGACGTATGAAAACATGGTGGGATAGAATGTAAGGGAAGTCTCTAAAACATGGTGAGATGGAATGTAAGGGAAGTCTCTGGTGTTTAGGAATGTCTGTCCAACTATTTTAGCTCAAGGATTGGCGTATGGAAACATGGTGGGATGGAATGTAAGGGAAGTCGCTGGTGTTTAGGAATGTCTGTCCAACTATTTTAGCGCAAGGATTGGCGTATGAAAACATGGTGGGATGGAATGTAAGGGAAGTCTCTGGTGTTTAGGAATGTCTGCCCAACTATTTTAGTGCAAGAATTGGCGTATGAAAACAAGGCGGGATGGAATGTAAGGGAAGTCTCTGGTGTTTAGTAATGTCTGTTTAACTATTTTAGCGCAAGGATTGGCGTATGAAATATGGTATGATGGAATGCAAGGAAAGTATCTGTGGTCTCCTGTATCAAGGTAATCATTGAAATTGATTCTTCCACTTCTTGATTCGAACACGAGGCGCGCGGTTATGAACGTTTCATTGTTATCACGTTCTTCACGTCAGGCTTCAAGTTATGTCGGTGTTTTGTCTAGAAAAGCGGGGATCCAACAGGTGACTTGCGAGTGTTGATATGACGGAGGTTTGATAGCATTCTTTCATAATAAGTCACATACGACTGAGACAAGTCGCCATAATCCAAGCGCGGAATTTGTAAACATAACCCAAAACGAGGTGATAGTTTTTTTTGTGTGTGTGAGAAATGGCTTTAGTGGCTCAGAAAAAAATGTATGCCTTTATTTTCTTACCAAAGGACATTTGAAGGAGGCCTAATTTTTAAACAATTTAAAAAAAAATGTTATCAACATTGATGGCAATTTGTCATAACATTAATGTTATTTTATAGGTCTGCCTAAAGATAATATCTATCACAAGTGAAAGCTTTAGATCACGGGACTTGACGTATGAATACGTTAAAGTAGATCTAGTAACTTTTTATAACTACATGTGTCTGTCCATTATGCTATTATTATTATCACCACGTCCTACTACCCGTTCGGGTTATACGCTCATATACTAATTGCGCTAATGCTTTTAAGGATGATGAAGGTTAAAGATAATATTTAGAGGAAGTGTACTCACATTGGCGTGGAGGAAGATGGGAAAACCATTTTGGGAAAAAACCTCAGTACACCCAAAATAGATTCTAACCTTGATCTCCCCATAATCGGCTATATATTGCGAAAGTGACGCCTTAGACCATGCGGCCACTGAATGGGTCTGGCGCTGTTATCCCGTGATTTGTTCGGAACTCATCGCGTTATCGCGTTTCTTCTCTTTGTTTTTCAGCGAGCGTGTGAACACACAGATACCTTCTATAGATTCCCACGTTCACCTCGAAAAGCAAGATAAACACTGTGACGTGGTCACGTGACTAGATCTAAACCAATAGCAAGAAAGGAGCTCAAACTGCATAGTTATCTTTGCATTAGTAGAGACAATCTCAGCTTTGTTTTGAGTTTGAGATCCTTCATATTGTTTATTAAATAGTACTGTAGGCCCTACTCCTAGATTTTTAATTATTATTATTAATAACACCACGTCTTACTACCCGTTCGGGTTATACGCATTAAAATAATCTCACTAAGATTTAGGTTAGTTAGTAGAAAGAGTAAATATTATAAATTAATTCTATACTTTGAAAAAGTATTGAATATATAACTATTTTTACTAAAAAAAAGTGAAAAATAAATTATTATTTTCCTTTATAACATGTGATGTAAATATTACAAAAAAAAAGTGTACATTACCCGCTCTTTTTTTTTTGTTTTAGGCAAAAGAATATCAAAGGTAGTTATTATTATTATTATTATTAGCACCGCGTCTTACTACCCGTTCGGGTTATACGCACTTACGCTAATGTGTAATGGTAGGGTGATTATGAGATGAAATGGAGGACCTACAGTTTAACGTGGAATCCGAACCACGGTGGAGGCCTGGCATTCCTCACATTCACAAGATGTCTTGTCAGAGGTGAAGGAAGGGTTTGGTAATCAGATAAATCTGTTCCGGGACCGAGGATCGAACCCCAGCCGCCAGCAAAGAAGTCTGACACCTTACCTCTAGACCGCCAGGTCACCCAGAGGTAGTTCTTATTGTTTTGCTAGTAGAATTATTTGAGTGGATTTTTCAAGAATTTAAGCCAAAATTGTCACTAAATGAAATATTTAATCACAGTCGGATTCTTAAAGAAAGAAACCTTTATTCTATAGTAACAAATTTACTGAAACAATGTTTATATAACCCGCCTAGATGACCGCATGATCTAAAGCGTCACTTTCGTGATATGAGACTGCCGATGAAGGGGAGATCGGAGTTCAAATCCTGGCCGAGTGTACTGAGGAGGGAGAGGGGGGTTTACTCCTAAATGGCTATCCAATCTCCCTCTACGCAAATGCAGGTAGATTTCCTCTAAATTGAACCTTCCTCGTCCCTTACTCATTTGCCTAATTAGTACATATCCGTATAACCTGAACAGGTAATTAGACGCGTTGCTAAAGAAAAGTTAATATATTCATACAACACATGATGTGATCTATAGCTATCACGTTTGATAGCTATTAGCAATACCTATGAAATCATAATAAAAAAATTGTTATCAATGTTAACAGCAAATAATATGTCTGTATTTTCTACAAGATTTATCCGACCAAAAGCCTACTATGATTTTCCGGAATAAAATATACTTTATTCCTAGAAATCTTCAAAGTACTTCAGAAATTAATAAATAAAAAACGACATAAACCAGTTAAACAAATTAACACAAACAAACAACTAAGCAATTTTAGGTGGGAGTGTAGGGGACTCGAGAAAAGGCCAGTGTTTTTTAATATTTTTTTTGCAGTTTTTATGCAAAAAAAAGTTTTTTCTCTAGAATAAATACAATATTTCTCCAGTAAATATATAGAGTTTAATTTTCTTCACATAGTGATATCAACAATTGTTTAATATCTGTCATTAGCATAGCAGAATTATATGACAAAACTTTTTAAAAGAAAAGAAAAATTTGTCATTAAATTCCAGGACACCCTTGACAGATATTCAACAACTGTTGATATCACCATATGAAGAGAATTAAATTATATACCTATTTGTACTGGAGCCATATTTGAATTGTTTTGACCAAAATGTTTTGCCTGAAAAACTGCAAAATCGCTCCCATTTCCTCGTATCCCCTTCCACCCCACTTTATTGTTTACATAAACAACTACAGACAATAGACGTAAACAAACACCGGTATTTCATGAACAATAGTCTGTTAGTGATTAGTTACTATTGTGTACGTGGGATTTCCTTCAATATATAGACATTAAGGCGATAGAATAAGCGAGGAGAAATTCCAAAACGTCAGAAACCAGTTTATAACGTTACTGGGTGGAGCAGTCCCTCAGTAAGAGAACATACAGGGGAGGAGGAAAATACAAATGACGATACCATTTGAGTTATGATACCTCCGTATTAAATCACATCATTTGATTCACAAAAAACCCACTTCGGTGGCCGAACGGCTTAAGGCGTCCCGCTCGTGTTAGACTGACCTGTTGATGACGGGGAGATCGGGGTTCGAATCCCGGTAGGGTGGCTTATATCAAATAGTTTCCCAATCTCATTTCACAACAAATGTGGGTAGATTACCTCTAGAAGTGTTTCGTTTCTCATCTTAACCAGATTAGATTAATTATCATATATGCGTAAAACCTGAACAGGAATTATATTTTATATATATTAAGGTTTCACTAACTTAAAATAAATTAATACTTTAATCGAGTACACCTAATTAAACAAATACATTTAAATGCTAAAACCACTTTGAAAGTTATATAAAACAAGGATCATAACAAATAAATACATCCCTGAAATCAAATCGACTTGAAACACAATATTTTACTGATTTAGTGCTTACTTCTTATTTAGATATAAGCCATTGCGTTGGAATCTGGATATCCATGCGTGCATGGAGCGACGAGCCTACTTTTCTTGTGGCGTCACCAAACCTAGGTCAAGGCACGGAGAATATAGTAAGCTCTAGTATATAATATTACGGGTCCGGGCTACATCAATTATCACCCAGTAGTGGAAATATTAGCCAGTACTAGTGAACAGTTTCCCAGGCAACGCCTGACTGAACTTATCATACATCCTTTCCGCGGAAGCTCTTTACATGACCTGTTGAAATAAGATGATGATGATGATGATAGTGATTATGAGGGTATGGAATCCGTGGAAGCTAATTCCCCTTTCGGGGAAAATACCCAAGATACCAGCCGGAGATCGCTCCCGAGACTCCTAGGCTTGCAGCCAGGTGCACTGACCCCTACACCACGGTGTCTGTTATAATAGGATCTGTAAGAGCACGCACGACATTGCATACTGTCAAGGAAGGAGGACTTACTGTAAGCTTGCTGAGAATTGTGGGTGCAGTTTATTTATTTTATGCCGAATACATCAGGGTTCACTAACAAGTGCAATTCTGCTCCTGCGCAAGTCTAGAAATGGCGCAACTTTGAACCCGAGATACTCCCAAAGATGCGCCTTATTATTTTCACTATTTCCGAATTCACTAAACAAGGCGCAAACTGGTGGCAAGATTATGATGACGTCACCACAAACGTGACCAATTGCGCTCTTTTCGACCACTCCTTGTGGAGAATTTAATTCCAAAGTCAAGGCTACTTTATTTTAAATCTTTAATGAAAATGACAGCAAATACAAAGATTTCTAAACATTTTGCTTATAAACTAGCAATCAAATTAGAAGCGGCCTCTTTATGGATGCTTTACGAAAACAATATTAGTATATTATTTAGTATGTATTTATATTGTTAGTTTAAAGCTAAGTTCCATTAATAAAACATTCATAGAAACTTTAAAATTTATTTTAAAGATATACTAACCGTCATATTTAGTTACGAGATGTCTCTGGACTTGGAGGAATACAAACCTCTTTGGACCTAGACAAAGATTACACAGTTCGTGGTTTTGTTTTGTAATAATGCAAGAAATGCCATTGTGTTGCTTTAAAGAAAAAATTCAACAATAAAAGGTGATTGTTTTGTTACCACTATCTAGATTGAAACAAATATTGTGCTTGGAAGACGTATGTTGTATTATTTATTTATTATTAATTGGAGTACAGTTAACTAATTGTATTTCAAGCCATTGCGATAATATGACTCCATTTAAATTGATTGAAGTGACAATCATGATTTAATAGTTGCGTCTACTCTTGAGTGGTAGCAAATAAAAGGTGCAACATTGCTCTCAAATTGCGCCTGCTTCTTTGAATGGATAGGGATTTAGGCACATCTTTCAAACTTGCGCCGGTGCAACTATTTGCTCCCGTTAGTGAATCCAGGCCTTGGGGCAAAAATTTTAAGCATCACCTCGAGTCATTTGAAACCCTTCCGCTGACCCTGGGCAAAGCCCCCAGTGAAATATAGTTCTGTGTACAGCCAGAAGGTTGAAACACGATCATTATCATCTAATTATACCTTTCCCTAATGTAAAATTATCCAAAGCCAAATACATGATAAGATTAATCAGATATTATTCATAGAGTTGTGGATAAAAAAAATAATCTAATCGTGAAAATAAATATTTGTTGACCATGGCATTCCATTCTCCCCTTTCAACCTGTTGGTGTCAGTTTTTGCAACAGGTGTTTTGTTTTCATAATAAATACTTACAAAGAGAGAAAACAATGATAATTGTTATGGAAGGGGAACTTTGCGATAGTGTTGCAATAAAAAAAAGAAAGGAAAAAAGAAAGAGCTTCATATGATAGCTAGAAGAGTCACTAGTTTTACCTTCAAGTATTTATACGTCAAGTAATGTGATCTGCTGATTTCCCTTTTGATAGATATTACTACTACTATTATTATTATTATTTTAGTATCGCGTCTCACTACCAGTTTAGGTTATACTCTAAGTACTAATTAAGCTAATGGGTTAAAAATAGGGAAGATTGCATTTAGAGGAAGTGAACCCACATTTGTGTGGAGGAAGAGTGGAAAATCACTTAGGGAAAACCATTTAACTAATCGAATTCCTCCTCCTCTCCATCTTCTTATTTATATCTTGTCCACGGCAGCCAATGGGTTCAGCGGAGCTTCTCGGGGTTAATGAATAATGGTGGGGGGTGGAGAAAGTAGTCGAATAAAGAGTTTGGATTTGATGAGGTTGATTCGGAAGTTTTATTTTGGAGAATAGTTAATAGACATTTTATTACATATGAAAAGAAGAAGGTTAATTAGTACTTTAAGATAGACACATTGTTAATGTTGTGCTAATTTAGCCACATACTGGTCTCCCCTTCCTTCCACACATCTCTAAACAACCTAAAGCCAATATGAAAAGAACGAGTATTTGTTAAATATCTCTTAATACGTCGGGTGACCTGGCGGTCTAGGGGTAAGGTGTCAGACTTCTATGCTGGCGGCCGGGGTTCAATCCCTGGTACCGGCATAAATTTATCTGATTACCAAACCCTTCCTTCACCTCTGACAAAACATCTTGTGAATGTGGGGAATGCCAGGCCTCCACCGTGGTTCGGATTCCACGTTAAACTGTAGGTCCTCCATTTCATCTCACAATCACCCTACCATTACACATTAGCGTAAGTGCGTATAACCCGAACGGGTAGTAAGACGCGGTGCTAATAATAATAATAATAATAATAATCTTAATACGTCTTACTAGCTTGCGTGCTAGCCGGCAACTTGTTGGTATTATCAAAAACAGACGCTACAATCTGATGTGCTGATTGGCTAGCTGTTCGCGCCAAATCTCCCTTTTCCACTGTGAAGCCCTACGCGCAAGTCACACGTGCATCTCACAGCTTCCGGGCACAGATAAAATAAAACAGCACGATGCTTAAAAGTGAAAGATAAAAGTAATAAATTTAGATGACGCTATAATTTCCAACAAAGACTTTACAATAATGAAAAACTACTAGATTTAAAAGTTAAAGGCCTAAAAATGAAGTTAATGAATTTAAATTTAAAACATAATTGTTTATGACTTTGGATTACTTGTAATTAACATAAAAACCCTACACTTTCTTATGATTAAACATTTTAACTGACTAATTTAGGGATATGGAGATTAAATTAGGCCTAGAAAAGAATAACACATTGAAGATGCTGAAGGCTATTTATTAAAATAGGCCTAACTGATTGGAAAACAATAATGTACTGTAAGTGTAGTACTCTCAGTAAATTGATAGTGCTAACATGATTTTTAATAAATTAAAGGGGAATTTTGGTAAAATGATATATAAAATATTATAAAATGTATTTGAATATTATAAATATTGGGCACTTGCAAGCCTATTACAATCATAATGAATTTAGTAGTTTTAAGAATGGTATTAAATTTACAAAATAAACAATGGCAAACATATATTAAATGGTCGAGAGTTAAGGGCCTAAAACCCCGACCAATTTATAACCACCCCCAGTTCACCATCTATTTCCTTGTCTGTGATAAGAGTTATATAACTTTATGAAGCAAAATATGGCTCACAGAAATGTTGAGGTTCGGTTAGCGACGTGGTTTAACTCAAAGTTTGCCACCTAAAAAAAATACATGTATTCTTAATAGAGTATGGTTGGTAGCCCTACTTGCAACGGAATTTGATTCTAATAACTTACCTATTGTCGGTGACCTGCATCTTCTTATCTTTTATGTTTTTAAGTTGTTGACCCCATGTAAGGTACAATCGATACAAAAGTATACGTTTTAAGTAGTTTTTCCTAATAGAAAAAGAAAATATGGTAATCAGAGCGTAGCCAGTTAAAAATTTCAGGAGGGGTTGCCGTAAGGAAAGAAAAATTACGGACACGAAATTCTTCTAGAAGTTACATGGAGATTATTTTTATGGTAATTAAGGGCAGATATTAAAAAATACTTCTTGAAAACTTGTTATGTCCTGTATGCCAATGTTTGTCTTGGCCAAACTTTCACAAACGATTTTTTTTTAATAAACTTTATTTAATATTATAATGGTGGCGACAAATGGAAAACTCGTATTTTCTTTTTTGTTTGGATTGTAATATGGCGATTATTTTTATCAATTCTCAGGGGGTAAGGGGGTTAAACTGCCAAAACCTCCTCCTAGCTTCAGCCTTGAATTGTCATATTTTTGTTTTTATAAAATAAACTAAATTGTTTTCTACATAAGTAGCTTGTATAATACTAAAGTTTATCAATGGTTTCTGTTTTTATAATTAAAGATTTTAGTACCTAACGGTGTTTGGATCAAAAATTTAGTTTTATAAATAATCAAGTCGGAAGTCGGAAGACTTGCGATCAATCTCTATCGGCCGCACTGGGGGTCTTATTAATACATAGCTGTTTTCCATCTTCTCCCTAAGAAAGATTTTTTTTCCTAAAGTGGGGCATATTTCAAATGAAAAAAGAAACGGTCCTACTTCAACAAAACTAGATTTGTTAGTTTTCTTAAATACAGATTTGTGAAACAGATAAGTACACAAAATGTTTTATATCTCTTTAAATCCATTTCTTAACTAACAGATCTTAAGGATTTTTTTAACCTACTGTACTTTAACTATTTTCCTTATTAATTTTGTGAGTTAGATTAAAAAGTTTAAAAAAATCGAGTAGTTTTGAACTAGTTTTTTTATATATATAATCTGAAATGTGATCAACTTGCTTTTTGATTGTGCACTTTGTATATGCGAGTATTTTCTATTGAAATTGCATGTAAAATATTTGAACCATTAAGGGAGATTCTCGCGTAACAACGAAAACTATTCTTTGAGAAAATGATCTCTACGGTAACACATGTTTTGTATGGAGATAGCAGGGTAAACCTTACAGCCAATAAGGTAGATTCTCACTTGGTTCTGAAACTAAAGGGAAAAGAGCCAATAACAAGGACCGCAGTAGTTCTACTCGAGTATTTCCGGAAGAATCGAGTACAGCCGATTACCCTACAGAATCAAATTACTCTAGTACTTTTACTGGATTATCCTCAAGTAACTGCAGAGTCTTCATCACTACGGTGGACGTCGCTGGAGGTGTTGGTTGTACATCCGTTGTCGACGCTCTTGGAAGAGAACACCCCTCGAGATGAAGTGTTGGAACAGAAGCCGGTGTATGGAGCAAAGAACTTGGGTCATAGTTGTCGGTATCTTGTACTTGGTAAGTATTATTACTATATTTAGTAGTTCTGGGAACAATAGACCTCACATCATGTTTTTATTGTTATTACAATATTAACATTTATCTTTGTATTTAAAGTTGAAATATCATCTATAATTTCGCATTGGATTTTAATTTGATATTATTATTTTCTTTGGTGAAGTTATAAAAAAATACTTTCTATCCCTCACCGCATCTTACTACCCATCTGGGCTACACGCAGGCCCGACTCGTCCATTAGGCCAAACTAAGCGGTCGTCTATAGCGCATGGATCCTAGGGGTGCATTCCAACAAAACAACCAAAAATAGTAGAGAATTATTTAAATTAAATAAGCTAATTAATTATTTTTAAATAAAGAAATAACATTTAAATATTTATATAATATTAACATTAATTTAACAACACAATCAAAACAGCTTCGGTAGCCACGTGGTCTAACGCGCTACTCTCACAGTAAATTCGACTGCTGATGACTGATAAGAGATTCAAATTTCAGTTGGATGTACCGAAGGTGATTTTTCCCTAAATGGTTTTCCAGTTTCCCTCCACCAGGGTTGAAAAAACCCGGGTTATTTAAAAAAAAACAGTTGGGATATAGTGGGTTTTATTGATTTTTGTGGTTTAATTAAAGATATTGTGTATGTTATTTGATGAAACCAATAATTCAAATATATTAATTATTCGGAATCCAGAGAAACATATTTTAATTTTAATATAGCTAGGAAAAGGAGTAATAAGATACATAGTAAAGGAAAACAATAATGCAACAATGTAATTCTTCACAACAATACTGTATAAGCTAGAAGGTTGGTATAAAAAAGACTGTAGAAGGAATAAAACCATCAGCGAAATTAGTAGATAAAAATATAACCCTAACAAGCTAAACAAAAATCACGGTTATGGTTTTATGACATTTGGGGTCGTTTTGTCGCCAAATCACTTTAAATATTTAATTAAAAGCTTTGGAAAATATTAAGAGAAAACGAAGTTGAAATGAAATAATATTTCTGCATACATTTATGAAGTTGGAGGACGTCACTTATTTTGTATTTATTTTCTCTTCTTTTTTTTCTGTCCGGTATTTTAGGCCCTCTATTCTTATATTTCGCGTCATGCATGGGGCGCGGTTTATTTATCTGATTCTTAATACAATTGGGGCCTAAATGTTAATTCTCACCTAAGGTTGCATGAAACCCTTACTCCAGCCCTAGCGCATTTTAATCAGGTCTACAGCGTAGGGAGGAGGAAGGTACATTTTAGAGTAAAAGTACACGCATTTGCCTGTTAGGAAGAGAGAGATACAGAATTTATGAAAAATGAAACACCCTCAATATACCCGGCCGATCTCCCCGTCATAGTCGAACCAGACAAAATGAACCTAGCATTTAGTCCACGTGGTGACGGCAGGGACGCCACGCCGGGGTGGTATGCGGGTGTCGCCCCTCGGCCCCCTCAATGTTGGGGGAAAAGATTGAAAGTTGGGAATGTTGTGGAAAGTCGGGATCTTGTGTTATAAATTATAGAATTACTCTTTACTACAATGCTGTCGATTATGAAAGCTCTTTCCTGTGGACTTGCTCAGACAAATTTTAAATTTTCCAACTGTCGATTCCTAATATCCAAAATTTCTCAAATTCGTAACTCATCGAACATTGAACATTCTGTAGTATAACTTATATTATTATTTTTATTTAGCATCGCGTCTAGCCACCGGTTCGGGTTTTACACTTAACACTTATGTATTAATTTCGCTAATAGTTTTAGGGGTTGGGAATGTTATATTTAGAGGAAGTGTACCCGCGTTTGCGTGGAGGAAGGGTGTAAAACCATTTTAGAAAAAAACCTCACTACACTCGACCGAGATTTAAACATATATCTCCCCATCATCGGTAGTCTAGTCAACTGCGAGAGTCGCGCGTTAGACCATGTGGCCACCGAAGCGGGCTAGAATGTATATAAAGCTTAGTTAATCAAGTTGGCTAGTAGCGCAGTTGTCACTGCCAGCTCCCTACTTAAAACCCCCAGTTTCTACTTGAAAGTGAATGAGGTTGCTTGTGTTATCTGAAATGTGGTTGTTGAATCTTTTGAGGACGCCGTCGGACAAGGAGTAGCCGGGGGTGAACTTCAATACGGAGGATTTTATCATATAAATTGAAAAATGGCCGACCAGATAGGATCCTACCGATGATGACTACAGCAACAATAATTCAAATAAATAGTACGGAACTCCGCACAAACTTTCTCGCTCTATTTTTTAGAAATGGAGATATTTACTCAAAATTCTTAATATAATATACACTAGCAAACCCGAGAACAAATTGCGCTAGACATACGTAGAACATTTTTTATTAATGGTTTTAAATTTAATAATTTTATTTTTTAAGAATTAACGTCTTAATTTGTATATTTGGATCAATACAATATATCGATTTTGGGTCCCCAAGGGTCAACACTTCGTATTATATATATATGCACCGCGTCTTACGACCCGTTCGGGTTATACGCTTTAAGTACTAATTACGTTAATGGATTAGGAATCAGGAAGGTTGAATTTGAGGAAGTGAACCCGCATTTGCGTGGAAGGAGAATAGAAAACAATTTAGGAAAAACCACCCCCAGTTCACCCAACCGAGATTCGAACCTCGATCTCCCCGTCCTTAGCAGTCGAGCTCAACACGACAAGCGCGTTAGCCAACTACACCACCGAGGCGGGTAAACTTCGTATTAAAATTTTGACTTCCGGTTAGAATTTTCGTCATTTTACTAGGGGATATCTTATGTTATTGATTTGCTATTAAATTTATCTTTTATAAATTTTGACCAATTAAATAGGTAATTATTGACTATTGAGTATAAAATGAGATAGATAGAATCGTTATAGCCGTTTTTGAGAAAATTGAATTTTTCTCTTTTCACCCTTTAGTAAACTGCTATTGATTTTAGGGTTAGACAGACGGCGTTTTGAAAAAACACTTTTTAGGTTTCGGGGGGTCATGAAACGTCGACATCCTTCAACACCTTGGGCTAGATTTTTTTTTGGCGATTGTAATGCTTTACCTTCAAGTGTTAGTATAGTTAAAAGAAATTTATATTTAGGTATAGGTTGAAAAAATTTTGTTTTATAAAAATATATTTCAAGTAAAAGATGTGTATTATAAATAGATCCACATGTATGCAACTATATGTAATTTCATATCTCAAAGACTTACGGAGATAAAATTAAAAATTAGAATTTACGCATCAGACCGGAACCCTTGAAATCATTTAGACGAACAGTTGAGAGTATCCATTTTATCTGTAATATTGATCAAAGCTTGGAAATGAAATTTAATAAAAATCGTTAAAGCCGACTTTGATAAAATCAATTTTTTTTCTCTTTCCGCCTTTAATGAAACTACCCTTAATTTTAGGGTTGGATATCCAATTCCAAAAATTCCTCGGGGTAAACCTATGAAAACCCTATATACCAAGTTTTAACCCAATCGGTAAAATAGTTTAGGCTCTTGCCCGAGGTACAGGCTAACAGACAGCTGGACAGACAGACGGCATTGCGAAAACAACTTTTTAGGGTTTGGGGGGGTCATGAGACGTCAACATTCATCAAAATCTCGAGTTCACTTTTTTTGCGACGATAACAAAACTGTAAGATAGCGAGAAAGTTAAAATATTGATATTGGGTCTCCGTGGGTTAACACTTCGTCTTAAAATGTCGACTTCGTGTTTAAAATTTTCGACATTTTATTAGGGGTTGCACATATTGCATTGATATTAAATTCCTCATTTATAAATTTGGACCAATAAAATAGGTAAATATTGACTATTTAATCTAAAATGATAGAGATAGATAATTGTTCTACAAACATTTCTCCTAAGAGGTTGAAAGAAAGATAACGTACTCTTTTTGAGAGACTTACTCATTTATTACTCTATGGCATTAGAGAATTATTGCGTTAAAACTTAAGTAACTTGTATCTGTTGTAAAGAAGTTAAACACTGCCCCTCGTTGTGCGCCCATTTGTAAAGAAGTTAAAAGGATTGTGGATCGATTTGGCCCACGTTGTGACGCCAATTGTAAAGATGTGAAAAGATGCCCCGTGTTGTGACGTCAATTGTAAAGTACTGAATACTGGATGCCCCACGTTGTGCGCCAATTGTAACGGTGTGGATGGATCTTCTTGAAGAATGCCCCGCGTTGAGTACGCCAATTGTAAAGTCACGGAAAGATTGTGGCTGTTGGCCCACATTGGTGCGCCATTTGTAAAACATGTAATTTAAACAATAAATATTGGACTAGATGTTGAGATAAATCTGCCCAAGAAATGAGAAAAACTGTGTTTTGCTGTCACAACGACAATTTTATTTGTCCTTAAGTTGTTTTGTAATTAAAATAAACCACCACTTAATGTT
>CABFOV010001442.1:31712-76009 GCA_902141375.1 Timema poppense
TTCTTGTTGTAGGCCTACACCACCACGTCAATCATCGTGAATATCACAATCGCCCAGGAAGAAGAGTCATTGTTGAAACCGGAGTATACCACCACAGATAGAATCAAGATAGTCGTGAAATCTTGTGAGTTCATTCAGATTTAAGGCGGTTTTTTTTACAGAATCTTATTTATTTCATAAAATATACGGAAAAAAAGATTTGATACCACCTTTGATAAAATGTGTGGACGGCAGTAATTTCACTAATAGTTACTAATGTACCATAAACAAATTAAAAAAAAAAATCGCCCAAGTTGCTTCATTAAATAAATTAACCACTTCTACAATAACCTTAGTGTAGAGTTTGTGTCTTCATATTGCCGAGTTTACAATTCTTCTTGGCAATTACAGGTTAATCTTTCAGAGTTCACCATTTTCTTTTATGCAGAAGAGTGTTTATCAAAGTGTGATCTGTGGTGGCATGTCGAGTGGTCCGTAGGATCCTGGGATTATTTATTTTTAGTAATAATACCGAATTAAATAAAGTTGATACCATTTAACACAAACATTTGAGATGGAAAAGGTTAGGTATGAAATATCCGTACTGTGATATTTTTGTTTCTTCCGTAGACACAAGTCACAAAGAAAAAGTCAACAAATCTAAACAATTATTTAACAACAATTATTAAGTCAAGAATGTTGAATGTGATCAAAAAATTATTAATAAATAATTATATAAATATATACACACACAATTATTAATATATAATTGTATATATTTATTTTCAAAATGTAATTTAATAAACTATTTTTTTTCTTGTATATATAGTTCTAAAATGGAATCGCCTAAAAATAATATTTTAACTAGAGCCTTTTCACCTCTCCCCTCCCCCTTCTGGGGCTCTGATGGCCCCCCAGTATTCTGGCTTTCACTTGGTGAATCCCAGTGCGCTTAACTTCCATTTGGTGACATCAGTGCGCTTAACTTCCATTTGGTGACATCAGTGCACATAACTTCCATTTGGTGACTCCCAGCGCGCTTAACTTCCATTTGGTGACATCAGTGCGCTTAACTTCCATTTGGTGACATCAGTGCACATAACTTCCATTTGATGACTCCCAGCGCGCTTAACTTCCATTTGGTGACATCAGTGCACATAACTTCCATTTGGTGACTCCCAGTGCGCTTAACTTCCATTTGGTGACATCAGTACGCTTAACTTCCATTTGGTGACATCAGTGCACATAACTTCCATTTGGTGACTCCCAGTGCGCTTAACTTCCATTTGGCGACATCAGTGCGCTTAACTTCCATTTGGTGACATCAGTGCACATAACTTCCATTTGGTGACTCCCAGTGCGCTTAACTTCCGTTTGGTGACATCAGTGCACGTAACTTACATTTGGTGTTCCCTCAGTACGATGGGGATGGGTTTGGCAAGGTTCTTGTACCCTTCCTTAGAACATTTTAAATTTTTTTAGCACCATCTCTTACTACACTTTTGGGTTATACGCCTATCTACCAATTACACTAATGGTTTTAGGGATTAGTAAGGTTAGATTTAAAGAAAGTGTTCCCAAATTTTCTTGGATGGAAAGAGGAAAACAATTTTAAGAAAAACCATTCTCAATACACCAGATTGGGATCGAACCCCAATCTTCCGGTCTTCGGCAGTCTATTATATTGTGAGAGTAGTGCCTTAGACCATGCGGCCACCTAAGCGGGTCATACTTGTATTGGGTTTGCTCATCAGTCCCTGAATACTACATTTAGATTCAAGTGAGATTCGAACTAGGCCCTCTTAAGGGTGTAAAGTTATCGTCTGAAGCATGAATCTTCAATCTTGATTATATCCAAGGCCAGTACTATCGCGTTTCTATTGTCTCCCCCACATAGATAGGCAACACGCATTCCGCACATCTCCTATGCCAGATTGGTTGCCTACTCATCAGGGTTGCGCTCCAATTGACCTCAAAGAATTTTTTTTTTTTAATTAAAATTGTTTGTGCGTCGCGTCTTATTCCCAACTCGGACTGTCAGTGTATTTACACTAGTTCCTTAGGAACGAATAGGGCACAATGTTGAGGAAATGTACACACATTTGTGTGGCGGGAGATTGGATAAGAATGTAAGTATTGTGCAATGTGCATATCTTCTCAGATTGGACATGCATTAAAAAAACACTAACGATATAAATGTTTGTTTTCCCCTTTAACGAATATGAAGAGGACATTTCATCTGGATACAGAAAGTTATTTTAAATGGGTTAGTTTTGAAATGAAAATTGTTCTAATTTTAAAATTAAAAATGTTCTATATTTAAAATTAAACATATTCCATTTTTGAAAAGAAAATATTTTATTGTTTAAATGAGAACGTTTTATTTTTTTGAAATTTAAATATTTGTTTTCATTTTTAAAAATAAATAAATACAATTTTCTTAAATAAAAAAATGTTCTAAAATATATTCTATTTATGAATTGAGAATTGCCATTGTTTGATGGGACTTAAGCTCTTAGCTTTCTGATTCGAATGCGTTCATTGTATTGTGACGTAGTAGACAATGACGTCATTTGATTTTTCATGTTGAAAGATTACAAGACATTACATCCTATTTTGTTCTTTCTTTTTTTCCAGCGTTTTATTATTCGGTATTGTTGAATATCGTGGTCTGTTTTGCAAGTGCAATCCTTGTCTATGGTGCATGTAAGGTAAGAATGAAAGCGACTTATATCCTCTTAGTCTTGAAATGTATCTCAACGGCATTCAAAAAGTTGTATCATTTAAAATTCAACAATGCTCAAACCTCAGCAAGCAACATAAGGATTGAATTTAACTTTTGTTTTAGCTCGCATACTTCTAAGAGAGGTGTCACAGAACATACAAAATTTTTGAATTAGAACACAATAGTTTAAACTGTGTAGGAGGCTGGTAATTTTGTGTGTGTGTCTGTGCGTGGATAAAACTAAGACCCCAACACATTTTGAGAAAATGTGCTACACACATAGAACTGTCATTAAACACAACTTCCGTATACTTATTAGAGTATTGTGATTTGAGACACCAAAACTGGCAGTGCCTATATATATTTAATACTCCTATTTGGTACTCACAATTATTATAAAACGTTCACTTAAGAAGTAATCCTGAACAAAAAACTTACATTTAAATTATAAATTATTTTAATTAAAATTAATTACAGACTTCTAATAAAAGCTCTCCAAAATTAAAGAATAATACACTTAAAAAAAACAATTTGGCGAAAACAGAAGTTTCTAGATATACTTTCAACTATTCGTAGGTCAAATCATGTGATCCACAGTTTTAACTTTTGATACATATTATTATAGAATAAAACAAAACTATTGTTGACCGAGAAATTGTATAGGACCTATCTTTTAAAATTAGTGGGCATTATTGCACAAACATATGCAACCCAAAGCTGGAATTTTAAATTTTCGATTAGATTTTTTTTTAAATCTATTAAGAAGTGGGCTATAAGAACTAAAATGAAAACATTTTCTAATTTCTTTCTGTTTGTGATCCTCGAATCTTTGATATTCAAAAACACAATATTTTTTTCTTTAATTTTTTATGTTACAAAAACAAATTTGTTTTTTAAAATTTTGGATCTGATTTTCCAAGTCGTTGTATTGCTTGTTAGTGGTTAAGCCAAACTTAATTATAGAACAAAATTAAACATTTCTTTTTACCCCCCCACCTGAACATAAACTCCAATGATATCAAAAATAATTTTTATCTAGTGAAGATTTATATTTTCTAAAAAATTTAAGAATTAATGTGAATAAAATCGGAATCGAAGAAAAAAATTTATACAAAAGTTCTAACATGTTTTTAAAGATTTAGACTCTTAGGAAAAATAAAGATTCAAATTAAAGATTTGACCCATTTTTAAAAGTTAGATTACTGATAAAATTATAGGCCTGTTTTCATTATTTAAATCACAATATATTTTTACACAAAACTTACACAAATAAATTATAACTTGTATCAAACACTTTATCTTTAAACCAGAGGTAATCTTCGAATTTTAGTGTGTATAAAATACATTGTATAGCCATATATCAAAGTTTTTTTGGATACACTGTGCCCTTTTCTTATTTTGAAAAGTATTAAGCTTACCTTAACACGTTTTCACTATGGCGCAGCTTATAGGATAGGGCCATAGTGTAATCTATCAAAGATAGTTCGTTACTTTCGGTAAACGAAGTGGGTAGACACACCCTAACTGTTTCTGGGCCCCTGTTCTCAACTTTCCGCGAATGGGTGTATAGAAGTGTTTAAGGTTGGTTTGAACAAAGGACGCTAGTAGAGGTTTGTAACAAACTAAATACAATCTTGCTTCAGTGGATATTATTTATTTTCTTTTCTACATAGTAATAATCTCAGCAATTCTTTAATATCTGTCATGAACAGAGTGACATTCCAATTATTATTATTTTTCTATTCATTTAATAAGTTTCTGTTCAAATGACACAATACTCCTGACAGATATTTAACAATGGAAAATTAAACTAAATTTATCTACTGAAGCAATATTTGGTTTGCTTTGAAATAAAAAAATGTTATGTTACAAAAAGTTTAAAAAAAATACCAACCTTCACTCGCATTCTAACCCTTCTTCCCCTTTTTTTCACCTAGGATCACCTTTACACCAAACGCGCATTATAACTACAAAAAATATATACTGGGTCTGAACTAAAAAAACCGATCTATTAAATTACAAATATAAACATTTTCTTAGAAAGGGGTCATCCATATAAACCACGTAACGCTGTTGAGAGGGGAAAAACCTCTAATATCTACATGGTGTTACAAGATGTTAAATGGGTGGTGGTTGGGTACATCATCGTGTTACGTAACACACATCTTAAAGTTACATTCAAATGTTGGAAAAAAAAAAAAATGTTCATGTTTTCACCGCTTGTCATACTTATTGATAACTTCGATCCTGAGGTTTTTTTAAATTTTTATTTATTTGAAGTATTTAATATGTACTTTCTGAACCGAATGATTCTATAAACACACGAGAATTTCTATGAGCTAGAGCGAAAGAGCCTACCAATTTCGCCGGGAAGGGTATTTTCACTTATCTTCCAGGGTTCTTTTACATGCCACAACCGTGATGGGATCGATGGCTCCGTTTGCCCTCCCAATGAGGATGTTCTAAAGATTTTTATCGTTCAAGGAAAATCCGTTGACCTCGGTTGGGTTTGAACCCAGTTGACATCGGGTCCTGTGGCGAGCACTTTACCACAAGACCACCGAGGCCGACGATCCTGGCCTGTACTACATCTGAACACCTCTTTTACTGTCACAAAATCTTGCCTATGAAATACTTTAAAGTCACTCTTGGTGTAGAAAGCTACGTAACAAGGGTCGGAGGACATAAGTGTGGGTGCCGTGGCACCCCTGATAGCCACACACACACAAAATAGGGTAACAGTTAAGAATGACAAAAGAACTAAGTGCTTAATATATTTATTTTTTTCAAACCAAGTCGATAGTTGACGGATTAGATTATTTATGAGCTTTTTTAAAAAAAAAAAATGGTAACATGTTATTGTAATGAATAATGTTTGTTTTATAAAGAATAATCTCGTGAAATAAAATATTAATTCTTTCTTGTTTTTAATTTATTGTATAGTTAGAATAAAAATCAAACAGATTCTCAGGGGGTGACTGGCACCCCCATAAGCCACAGCATGCGCACGCTTATGCTGGAGGGGTGAGGGGTTAGGATAAATGTAAACATGGTGTTACATGGAGGGAATAGGGGGGGGGGAGGTTAACAATTTAAGAAATACGTGTAACGTGGTTTTTGGATGACCTGAAAGGTAGAAAACCATAAAATAAAATATATAGTCGTTTGTAAAGGATGAATGCAATTTATTTCCCCAGGATGATTACAACTTTACACTCCCTTGGCTCTTCTCGGCTCCAGTTTTGCTGGTAAATGATTTGGTGAGCCTTACAATAATGAACAGTTTAAATGGCTCTCTTGACATGTGTCTCAACTTCGGCCGACTTTTATTGGTGATGTTGATACCCAGTGAGTATATTATTGTCAGCGAACTATACTGGCATCAATAATTACTTTAAAACACACTAGTAACAGTTCAAGGAACTAATTATTTTAAATACCTATTTAGTTACAAAAAAAAATCAACATGAATCTAGTTAAAATAAGCCATATCCAGCCTAACGCACTACTCTCTGAGTAAACTAGACTGCCAATGACGGGGAGATTGAGGTTGGAGTCTTGGCCGGGTCGAATGAGGCTGGTTTTTCCAGAATAGTTTTCTACTCGCCATCCACGCAAATGTGGCTACACTTTCTCTTAATTGACTCTATCCAACATCTAAAACCATTAGCGTAATTAGTACATAAGTATATAACCCAAAGATTAGTAAGACGTGGTGATAAAAAAAAAACAATATCCTCCCTCCACGCAAATGTGGCAACATTTCCCCCAATATGCTATCCTACACATCTCTACCCTGCTAGTGTAAATAATGATTTCAACCCGGATGGAGAGTTTGAATGCATAGAATAAAAAATAGTTTCTAAATGTTCGAATATCGAAATGAAAGTAAACCATTTCTGGTGATTTCAGTCATCCAGGTGTACTTCATTGGGTTTGTCGGCTCTTGGGTGCGTGGCAGGATCAACAAGGAGTTCCAACGTAAGGAGCGCGTCATCGTGCCAAGGAAGAAACACGCAGTGAAGGGACCATTCAAAGTGTCCCTCCGCCAAGGCGACAAGCTGTATACTGTACCAAACTTGTCCATCCAACAGGACAGCACGAAAATATTAAAGAACACATCTGATCATACTTATGTCGACCTGGTTTGCCCCAAGAAAGAAGATAATATGTAAGGTTGTCATATTAATTTCATTCATTGCTTCTTTTATTATTTACTGCTTGTATCTGTAGTTTTTTGTTTTGTAATGTAGACCTACTAAAAGGTAGTAGATTAAACTCAAATATTTTATATATTTTTAAAACTAGCAATCAACAATAATTAGCATTTTGTCATTTTAATTTCTTTTAAGTATAAGAATAAAAAGAACTAAGATATTAATTATTATCTTATTATTATTATCATCACTATCATCTTTCAAAAACTTGGTTGTGTTCATTTTTATCAGCTGGTGAATGATTAAACATATTTTTATTTGTTTTGAGTTTGAAGTAAATTAGGTGATGTTTTCTGATGTGATGATAGTAAAGGTTTAATTTACATTATAATTCCTTTGTCTTGATTATATTCCTTGAATAATATTTCTTAGTGCTATTCCACACAGATAGGAAATAGAGACTATCTTCTAACGTTGCCCAAATTAGGAGAGCTTGGTGTTACAGCATATTTCTAAACTAGGTAGTAGGCAAAACAATCATCTATGGGTTGTTCTTAGCCAAATTTTGGCATTTATAACAGTGTTAGCAAAAAACAACAACTTTAAAACAAGTTTACTCAGAATTAAATTATTATCAAGTGACAGGAACATAGTTTTACATAATATTTTTATCCTCAGAGCTAACTCTGAATTAAGACGGTTTAAGTTTGGCATATGGTGTAAACGAACTTATTATTTGGTTTATATTAGCATTACACATCCTTTCCTTGCCTATTATAATAAATTAGCCAAGCTATATTGTATTTTATTAAAAATTAAGACAGTTATTTTGTTACACTTGTAAACCTAAAGTTTCATACAATAATGATCACTTTATTTTTAAGTTTATATTTCTATTTTGGCAATAAAATACAATTAGATGTTGTTGTAAATGTTGTGTTTTTATTATTAATAGTAGTACAAATTTCAAGTTTAGGTTGTCAACTTTCAGTTGCTATTTTTTATCGGTATGATCAGTTTATCGTTTGCCAATCGTGACTTTAATGTGGACAATTATTTCAACAATGTGATTTCTTACAATGGAAAGAGAATTTAAAGGTAGCGCCACTTGGAGAAATTCAATTATGTCATTGCTTACATCACCCAGTACACATCAGTCATATTTTAATAAGAAGACAGCCACACACGCACAAACACACATATATATATATATATGTATAAAGAGCGTAATGATGTTAATAGGACATTGGTGTGTATTTTAAAGGATTATTTATTACTTAAAGTTCCAAAATGTGACATAATTTTTAACAACTAAGTTTTTCTTCCATATGGCTTTGTGCGCGTAACACTTTGGTTTGTATAATGAGTGACATTACATGCCCAGGTAATCAGCTGTCTTTCTCCACTTGGCGCTACCTTCTGTTCTCTTTACATTAGTTTTTTATCCTCTGATCCATTTCTTTAGATTAGCTTATATAAGGGGCTAGTAGCCAGCACACTAGCAATAAGCGTAATAGAAGCATAATTTGATTGGTTATCAAGGACTAAGAAACCAAACAGTTAAATGTTTTTATTTTTTGTGTTTGTAAGGGCAGAAAAAAAAAGGTAAGATAGGGTCTTATTTACATTACTCAAAAAACCAAATCTTTCCCCATTTGTTTAACAGTAGTTTTTCATTTAGATAAATATTATATAGATTTGTAATTAATTCCGAACAACTCATGCCGCACCTTAAGATCATGACACTATCAGTAGTAGCTGATTATTATACGAGACTCAATAAACATTCCCGAGGACAGTTCTTTGCTTTGTTTTAAATTAACTAGTTCAGTCTCCTACAGCACAAAGTAATTAATATTTTCCATATCCTAACACCTTCAAGATGGTGGAAGTTAATTTATTCATCATTAATGAACGCAATCTTTTTTTCACACCTAAACAACACTATTCTAAGGTTCTTTTCAGAGCTTTATTTTAAGCTTTAATGTCACATCACAGACACACACACACACACACAGATACACACACTCATAATCACTCAATGATCCAAAGGCAAACATGCTGAGATGTATTTCATGTTGTTTCTATGGTAGATTAAAGAGCTCATAAAAAAATACATTTCTCTATGGTTGTCACAAAATTAACAAAAGAAATCAGATATTTTTAATTATTGTCAACAACAACAAAAATGTAAATATTTTTATAATTTACCTTTAGCTTTTATGTTTTCATTCAAAATTTACAGTTATAGTTCAGTGATCCTTTTATATTAAAAATAAAAACAAGTTTATTAAAATGTTGAATGCCTTGTATGGTGTTAACATGTGCATCTGTAAAACAATAGTGCGCCACAAACCCCTTCACAAGTGTTTGTGGAAGGTTAAGGTGCGGAGAGAACTGGTCACTTGTCAAGTCAACCAATCAAAATCGTGCAAAAATGAACTGACAACAAATACTGAACAAGTTAGATCTCATGTTGAGCCAGAATTGCAGAGAACAGATGAGTTATGTGAAGAAAAAGACACGATGCCAGTAGAAGAGGAGATCGATTTCCAAAATGTAAATCTTCCTCTGCTGCCAGTTCCTCCACTTCAGGAAACAGTTAGCAAACTCTTCCGATCAGCTGAACCTTTACTTAACAAATGTGAAACGTGTCATTCTAAAAATATGTCAAAAGAAATTACAGCTTATAACAGTGAAGGAGAAAAACTACAAGACTTGTTGGAGAAAAAAGCGTCAGAGTCAGATAATTGGCTTAACGAGTGGTGGGTGAACATAGCTTACCTTTCTAGTCCTCTACCGTTGGTCGTTTACTCGAACCCGGCGATACAAATGCCACGCCAACTCTTCAAATCCAGGGAAATGTACCTCACATATGTGGCAAAATTAATCGTAGCTGTCACTAAATACAGATTATTAATCACCAGAAACGAGCTGCCGTTAGAAACTTTAGGAGGTAACGATTTAGATATGTCAAACTACCCCAAAATGTTTGGCACGTGTCGCATTCCTGGAATCGAACAGGATCATATTTCTTATTTGAACGGTAAACGGCCAAGACATATCGTTGTGGCGCACAATAACCAGTTTTTTATGGTTACAGTTCTGACATCAAAATGCCAACCCTTGACAGAGTATCAAATTAAAGGGCAGCTACAAATGCTCGTTCAAAACTCACTTTATCCAGAAACTCCTGTAGGTTTGCTGACAACTTTAGAGAGAAGGAAATGGGCAGAGTTGTATTTTAAACTGCGTGAAGACGAATGCAACAGGTGCTCATTAGAGATTATAGAGAAGTCGTTGTTCATGGTATGTCTAGACAACAAAGCTCCTGATACTATTGTGGATCCACCAGTGAGATCTGCACTTCAAGTGATGCATGGTGGGGGGAGTGCCGGGAGTGGGGGTAATCGCTGGTATGATAAAACTCTACAGTTCATTGTCAGTTGCGGGGGAGAAGTCGGGTTGAATTTCGAACACAGTGCTGTGGATTGCACTGTCATCACTAAATTGATAGACTTTATTAATTTCAATGTTGAAAACAGGCTTAGCGGCTTCTCAAGGTTACCGAAGCCACAATCTTTCCCGATGCCCGTGAAAATAAAATTTAAATTGACAGAAGAACTAGAGGAAGAGATAGGATGTGCGAAAGAATATCTAGATATGCTAGTCGACGACCTTGAGCTTAGCAGTGGCATTTTTACTGGTTTCGGTAAGAATTTCATTAAAAGCCATAACTTAAGTCCTGATAGTTTCATTCAAATGGCACTACAACTAGCATTTTACAAACTGCATAAAGAGCCGGGGTCTCAGTATGAAGTAGTCACACTAAGAAAGTTCTATCTCGGCCGAAGCGAGGTTGTTCGATCGTGTTCCAAGGAATCGGTCGAGTTCTGTAAGACAATGACAAATTCGTGTACGACCGCCACAGAGAAACTCCAGTCGATGAGAGCCGCAATCGAATATCACAAGACTCAAGTGAATGACGCTATGAATGGTCGTGGAATAGACAATCACCTTCTTGGACTTAAAACAATAGCCATTGAAAACGGCATGAAGGTGCCAGACTTATATAATCATGTGTGCTACATTCGCAGCTCTTACATGCGAATATCAACTAGGCAGGCCAGGTTTTACTGCAACGGTATCGCCATCTACGGCCCAAGGTTTCACAATGGTTATGGTTGTTGCTACACCCCTCATCCAGGCTGTGTTGGGATCAGTGTCACGGCCTTGAGATCCGATCCGGAAATGAGTGCCACTAAAATGTATCAACATATTGCACAGTCACTCCAAGAAATGAGTGAAGTCCTGCTTAACACTCAACAAGATATATAAGGCAGTAAATAATGTTGGATGAATAGTTTGTGTTGTCACAATTCACTTATAGAAAAAAACATTTTATGTGTTTACTATAGGAAAAAAAAAACAATGTTTCGTGAACTTTATAATATAACACACTTAAAATTGTTTGATAGTAAATTTGCTAAACTAAAATGGAACAACAATACTTTATAATATTATCCATATTATGGAGTAACATTGTATTTCATTAACACCACTAATGTGTACAATAAATTACATTAACAAAATTATATCATTCTTGTGTTAAGTAAAAACTGATGATGCCACAATACAGAAATAAAAATTTACAGTTTTTATTTATATTCTTAGTCTGTATAATCAATAATGCAAGTTATACAGTATGAAATCATTTTTGAACCAAATATCTTAATCAAGCACCTTATTTTCAAATACCCTAAATTTATTTATGTCATGTTTGGTATGAAACAATGTTTCAAACCCATAAAGAACAACCATTGTTTAGTATATTCTTAGTTTTACTTTCGTTGACAGCAGGCAAGATGTTAACAACTTACTGAGTGAATAATAACATGTATTTCCTGACTGTATTATTTCCTTCATCATCATCATCATCATTATCATCATTATTCGGCGTTTCCGTCTGCGGGTATCTGGCATATCTTCTTCCATTCTTGTCAATCTCTCCAAACTTCTCCCTCAG
Organism: Timema poppense; assembly: GCA_902141375.1. Taxonomy (NCBI): domain Eukaryota; kingdom Metazoa; phylum Arthropoda; class Insecta; order Phasmatodea; family Timematidae; genus Timema; species Timema poppense. The sequence goes on from CABFOV010001442.1 coordinate 43,600, forward strand.
CCAGCATCTCCAGTCTACACCTTACCCTCCATGTCCTGCGCTTGGTACATCCATCTTGTCCGTGGTCTTCCAATAGGTTTTCTACCTTTATCTTTGCTCTATAAGACTTTTTAGGCATTCTGTCCTCCTCCATTCTCCTCACATGATCTAACCACAATAACTTTTTCTTTTCCTGATTTCCAATTTAATATTGTTATTGCTAGTTAAAATTGCCTCGTAATATTTTAACTAATTAACTATGTTAAATGGTTGTTTTTTTGCAGTAGTCCCTATATTATCCTCTTCAATCTGTGTTATCACATATATGTCTTTTCAGCATTCAATTCTAAGCCTATTTGCTTACTAGCCTCTAATAAAATGTCTGCATTTCTTGCAAAAGTTTTCTTACTATTGGCCAACAAAGCTAACTCATTCGTATAGTCCAATAGTTGCGTTGTACTGTTAAATATCAAGCATTACCTTAATCACATACTCTTAAGGCTGGATTAAAAGATAATGGGGGAAGTGAATCTGCTTATTTCAATTAGCTATGAATTTCGAAAGTATCTGATAAGTGACATCCAAACTGTACCCTGACAAACGTATCTGTCACTCAATTAGCTTGACAAGTTCTATGAGTATCCCAAACCTAACTAAAATATCCCAAATCTTAGGACTTGTTAAAATCTATGTATGATTGATGTATCAGCATGTTATATTCCTACTTTTTTCTAATATTTGACAAACTAAAGTGAAATTATTACAGTTAATTTAGTATGATAGTGTAGTGTCATAGTATAACAAAATTAGTGTAAAATATTATTTATAGGTAAAAAGACTTAGCCGGAAAGCTTAATCGGTGTTTATTACGAGTCAATCTTGAGTGTACTTCTCAGAAAACTCCAAAGTTTCTAGGTTGAAGAAATATATAAGTTTAAACTTAATTAGGTATGTAAATAAAAAAACACATGAGTATTAAAATTATTGTAACATTTAAAAGATGAATTTAAGAGTGAATTTAAAACAAAATCAAATACTTAAAAATTAAAATAGCATTAATATTTTTACAATAAAAATCAATGTTTTAAAATATTTTGTTTTTATATAATATAAAAAAAAATAGTTATAATACAATTTTAAATAGTTTTTGATAGTAACCAAAAAATTAGTTGTGATTTAATTTAATATTCTTTAAGAGAAGTTTAGTTTGGGTTTGCAGATAGATATTTTTTCTCTCTCAACACACAAACAAAACCCATAGCTCCATCATTGCCTGTTCATTTGTAGTTCAGATGTTTACTTGGTACTAGCCTCCTACCAGAGAAATTCATTAAAGCACTAATATATTTAAAATTAAACTGTTGCAATACTCTTCACCAACAAACCACATCCAAACAAGCTTAGTGTATACAACAGTAAACCATGAGAAATTCATCACCAGACACCCAGACACAAAGAAATATTTTTTTATAAAAAAGCTTATAAATCTGTCGAGCCAAGTATCTATTTAAATATCAGCTCTAATTTATATTACATGAGAGAACTAAGATAATTTTAATGTGGCAGAGAGGAATTCATCATGTGGATATATATTATTTTTTGAAGAGCCGAATCTTACTACCTGTTCGGGTTTACACTAGTAGTTTTAGGGATTAAGGTTATGTTTAGAGAAAGTGTGTGACCCGCCTCAGTGGCGTAGTTGGCTAACGCGCTTGTCGTGTTCAGCTCGACTGCTGAGGACAGGGAGATAGAGGTTCGAATCTCGGTCGGATGGACTGGGGCTGGTTTTTCCTAAATGGTTTTCCACTCTCCCTCCACGCAAATGCGGGTTCATTTTGTCTAACTCAAACTTCTCAATTTCTAATCCATTAGCGTAATTAGTACTTAGGCGTATAACCCGAACGGGTAGTAAGACACAGTGCTAAATATTATTATTATTATTATTAGTAAGTGTGTGGGTGACCTGGTGGTCTAGGGGTAAGGTGTCAGACTTCTATGCTGGCGTCCGAGGTTCAATCCTCGGTCCCGGCAAAGATTTATCTGATTACCAAACCCTTCCTTCACGTCTGACAAGACATCTCGTGAATGTGGGGAATGCCAGGCCTCCACCGTGGTTCGGATTCCACGTTAAACTGTAAGTCCTTCATTTCATCTCACATTCACCCTACCATTGCACATTAGCGTAAGTGCGTATAACCCGAACGGGTAGTAAGACGCGGTGCTAATAATAATAGTAAGTGTGTGGAGTGAGAGTGGAAAACCATTTTGGAATAACCACCCCAGTACACCTGACCTAAATTTGAACCACAATCTTCCCGACATCAGCAGTCTAATCTACTGCGAGATTAGTGCCTTAGACTGTGTGTCCGCCAAAGCAGGTAAGTGAATATTGATATCACCAAACAAAAATGTATGGAGCATATTGAAGCAACTGATTCACAGAACTTTAAGGGGTTAATATTTAGGATAATAGCTTTACACTGGGGTCAATAAATAAGTTTATAACATCATTAAAAGTCAAACTTCTCTTTATTTATCTCTGAATATATTATGTTTCCCTACAAAAACCAAATAAATAACAAATACATTAAAATATCTTTAAGAGTTATACATAATTTTAATTTATCCATAAACATTTATAAAAGCCCTTTTTAGTATATATATATTACTATAATAACATGATACATTACAAAAAATATATATAAATTCATTAAAAAGTCTTCAGTTATACAAATTACACATTTTTAAATACAAATTAGTTGTACCTATGATGTTCTGGTAAAGTTGAATATAAAACCTTTGTGTTGGAGAAACACGATTAAATACTTCCAACCGGGTATTGAGTACTATTTCTTATACATTTTATTTAATGTTTTAAGCTGGGGATGTAGGAAATGTGAGCTAAGGACAGTACTTTTTGAGTTTTTATACCAAAACATTTTTGTTCAATATATATATATATTGGTCCCTTAGAAACTTGGAATTTAATTTTCTTCATATAGTGATATCAACAGTTTTTGAATATGTCAAGGGTGTTCAAAATTTAACAAACTTTTATTTTCATTTAAAAGTTTCTCATCTAATGTTGCTATGCTCATGACATGTATTCAACAGCTGTTGATATCACCATGTAAAGAAAATTAAACTCTTTTGTTTCTATTGAAGCAATATTTGATTTATTTTGACCAAAAACTGCAGAAACACTGGCCTACATCTCCTCCTTGAAGAAAATAGCTCATATTTACCTGAACAAGTGGCGATCGAGGATTAAACCAAATTAAACATTTGTAGGGATCCACTTAATTTGCTATGTTAAATTCTTTAATGGTCTGATTTATTATTCCAATAATAAAATAACTTTAAATGTATTAAGAAAGGAATATGAAATAATTTAATTCAGAATCATAATTCTAACCAAGTTAAATCTTATTTTTAAATGTTCATATACATTGACAAATTGGTGCAATTATGAATCTCGACTGTTGGTAACAATGTTCTTTGGGCAAACTCAAAGCACTGTGAGGCCCTGTTTTGCCTTTTCCTTTCTGGGCGCGCGCACGCACACACACACATATATATATAGAGAGAGAGAGAATGAATCTGAAATTTTTTCAATTGCTTGAATCTCGAATATCCTTTAGGATTTGAGGGATTCATGGGCCCTTCCTTTACATTGCTGTCACCGGACAAAAAGATAATGGCTGCCTCTTTAAAAAAAATAATTGATTGTTACCGCCCAATCCCCCGACCTAGGTTTCATTCTATCGGAACTCATCAGAAGGAAGTATGAAACGCGCAAAGCAATTTCCTAAAAGGGGAAACCAAAATAACACAAAAGAGATTTGATAATTGGTTAAGAATGATGGTATTGTACAAGTTTTACCAGTTTTTTTAAGAGCTCAAGTCATTTGCTCCAGCAAGAGTTTAAAATATGAAACAAAACACTAATATAGTTAATTCCCAAGTACAGTCCAAATTTCAAAGAAATGGTATTTTAGAAAATAAAAAAAATATTTCTTTGGTGGTCAAACTAAAGACATTTAACTATTCAATTAGTTATTTTACAACAGCATGGTGTCACCCCACCAAAAAGCTATACTGAATGAGTGGCAAAGATAGTGCCAACATCTTAAGATGTGGTCAGCACAATGAGCCCTCTGGCAGTTAAACTCCGGTTTTTTTTTGACTGAATCCCCTACTTTATTTTTAAGCATCCGTATTACTATACAATTTAAGAAACAATGCAGTACGAATGCTTCATAGACAGGTTTTCTTTAGCCGGGTACGACGTGCGATCTGCTCGGTATGTACAGCCTGTTCCACGAGTGGTGTGTGTTGTGCGACAATACGAGTGATGTGCACGCTCCTTGACATGCACACTCCCATTTCTTTACATGGGTTTGTTTCTACAGCTTGTGTGATGTACAGAGATAGGAGTGATGAGAGATGTGCATGTTCCTCAGCGTGCAAATACCCATACACTCTGAATACTAACTAGATGCAGATATTGACAGCTCACAAGAATCAGACTGATATTGATTTAAAAGGAAGAGATGAATAACACAACTACTGATAAATTAAGTTACTTTTGTTGTTAGTAAATTGAATTCTGTATTATTTTTTAGCTTCTAAATATTCAACATTTAAAAAATTAAATATTCAAATTTCGAATTGACTTCAGGAATATTTAATGAGGATAGATTTTACTTTGCTTTAAATCTGCAGCCTTTAATAAATATATAAAAAAATTACAGCTGCAGATCACATGACTTAGCATTGAACATTAGGTGAAAAGTAGATCTAGTAACATTTCAAGATGTCAGATAAGACCTCCCTATGAAAAGTGGACTGTGGTTGTGAAAAAATATCTATAATGACATGTTGCTACAACATACCAAGAAACAATTTTTTCTATGTTGCAGTTTATAAAGCATCATACTTCAAATAAACTAAATGTTTGATTGATTATAGAGTAAATAGTGATGACCTATTCAAAACCAAATTTTAACTTTATCATTTCAACTTTTCTGATTACTACATTTTAATAAACATTTGTTGCACTAAACACTGACTGGCTGATGCAATACAATAAATAATTGTTACAATTAAACACTGATTGTCTGATGTGATATAATAAATAATTGTTACAATTAAAGACTGACTGGCTGATGTGATATAATAAATAATTGTTACAATTAAAGACTGACTGGCTGATGTGATATAATAAATAATTGTTACAAATAAACACTGACTGTCTGATGTGATATAATAAATAAGTGTTACAATTAAACACTTGACTGTCTGATGTGATACAATAAATAATTGTTACAAATAAACACTTGACTGTCTGATGCAATACAATAAATAATTGTTATATTAAACATAGACTATGGACCTATGGTTCATGCATTCCAATAAATAGTTATTATATTAAACATAGATTTTGGTTACTGAGTTTTAATAAATAATTGTTACATTTAGACACTCTTACAAAGATAAACATTGTTAATTGACATTTAATAATGGACCCTGTTGTAAGCTAGTGTGTTAAAACACTGGTTGACCAAATAAAATAATCTGTTTGAATCACTAATGGAAACTAGAAAAGGTAAGCTACTTATGATTTAGAGGCCATTGTCATCAGCTCATTAAGGCTGCCCGCGCATTAAAGGCCAGAAAAGCCACGGCCAACAGTGTGTATGGAGTTTTATAAAACACTGCACACTTGGCCGCGATGGCTAGTGGGAATACGAGTAGTGCACACATAAGGCAAGCCAGCTGCGCGGTCAGTTGTTTACACAGAATGAAATGGGTGGGCATGTACAAGCAGTTAATCGCACAGCGGCCAGTACAATCCATTCAGTCACTTGTTGGAGAGGTATAACATAGCAGCTACTTACTCTGCGTTCCTTGTGAGACTGAATGTACATACTCAGTTGGCAGTGACTGCCTACGCTCGGTTTGTCGCATAATTTTTCGGCCACTAGTAAGCAGGCGGCATAAAAACTAGAGGTGTGTGAGTACCTGAAAATTCTATATCTAAGAATTTTCATGAAATTACTTTAGTATCCAACAACCAAAATAAACAATAAACACAGAAAAGTTTACCGCAAAGATTGATATACTGTTAGTTTCTCGGTTCAAATAAAAAAATTCACACACCCCTCCATCGGTAATTTTTTTTTAGCGCCATGTATTACTACCCGTTCAGAATGTACTCCTACATACTAATTGTACACTTAAGTTTAGGAATGAGGAAGGTTGAATTTAAAGGAAGTGTACCCACATTTGTGTAAAGGGAGTGTGGACACCATTTAGGAAATCCACCCTCAGTGCACTTTACTGTTATCGAGCCCCGATCTCCCTGTCATCGGCAACCAGTCTTTATTATAAATATTTTTTTCACCAATAACTTGAGTTTCTATAGTTTATAAAATATGAGTAAAAAATTTTTTTGTATGGAATGTATGTATTGAGAAAGCTTGTGCAAATGGCAAATAATAGTTTTTTAAGGGCCCATTGCCTTAGATGTGTAATGAGAGTATTTAAAATGATTTTTAAAAGGTTGTGTATGGATACATATTGAAAGCGAAGGGAATATCGGATTTGGACAGTTTATAAAATCACAAGCAATAACAAATGCTATAAGTATAGCAATTGAGAGTAAGATTAAATTGTGCCACAGAGTTATGCTAGACAAATAGATTAATAACTCTACTAAAATATAATAAAGCCATCATCGGGTAAGTAATTTTTTAATTTGTATTCCTTGTTCACCCTATACTTTGTGCAAGTGCAACAACTTGCTTCCTAATCTATATAAATATAGTGAGTGAGAAGTTTAATAAAATACAACATTATTTATCTGAAGAGGATGAGAAAGTTGAAGTGGCGTAAATCGTTCCCTTGTGCAAGAGGTCGAGGATTAACAACTCAACTCTAACAGGGATGTACGAAGGTTACTTTTTAAATGTGAAATGAAGTAGAAACAAAGCTTAAAACATACAAAAAAAAATTCAAAGCGGAGAATGAAACATGCGAAACAAAGTAAGAGCCAAAGATAAAGATTTTGATGCTGCCATATAGCACTACTTATAATTTCTAGATTAACCACCAAATGCATACAGGTGATTAGAAACGTTTAGAAAAAAATAACACATTATTTTATGTCGGTATATGATTCAAATATAAATTAATCAGTAGTCAATGTTAAAATACTGTTTAGTAGCTGTTATAAAAATTAATATAATGTTGAAATGTCATGTTTAGTGAGATATTTCAAATATGTTTGTACTATATTGATGTTTTCTTCTTTCTCAGAGAAGTTTCGGAATTGTGGATGTCGATATCAAATTGAAAGAGATGTGACCTTTGAACATTTCAAAGCATTACACACTTCTAAAATATAACTAAGAATTTAGTGAGGTTGTTTCCACCTTTAACCTTGGCTTACACTTTGAAAGGGTTTCACATTCCTGGTTTAAACCATTAACACCATTAACTATTATCATTTGACTTGTATGCTTGAAAATATATAGAAATATGATTTTAAATGTAATCAAAAGTATAGCTTTAAATATCAATCAAGATCATGAAACTACCATTTTATATAAATAAAAAATGTTGCTTAAATCTACATCACAAAACATTTACACATCTCGTTAAGGAAAACCTCTTTTCGCTTTTTGAGGTACTTTGTAATATAAATTTTGGAAAAAATAAGTACATGAAAGGTGGACAAAAAACATAAAAGGAAACAAATATAAAATGGCTCTTACAAATAAAAGAACAACACAGTTCACACTTTACATTACTGCCAATGGATAAAGAGGTAATTGATCGCTATCCCCCCAGACAAGGGTTTCATTCTATCAGAACTCATCAGAAGGGAGTGTGAAATGTGCAACGCAACTTTATAAAAGGGGTTTTCTCTGTCCAATGGCATCTATGTAAATCATTTACACAACGACTATTGCAGTCCAATAATACTTAAAGCTAGTTTGGAATGTCTTGAAATATCTGGATAGTACTGTTAAGACTTAAAGATACTCTTGTGCTCAATAAGTTTATTAATATTGATGGGTCGGCTTCAATGCAAAAACCAACAATATTTTATCAGTGTTTGACATCAAACACTTCCGACTATAAATATTTAGCTTAACTAACATCATACCTAATCCAGACATTTTTGTTCTATAAAGTTTAACCATGCAACATGTATAAAAGTTTTCAGATCAGTAATAATCAGTTCCTTTTTAAAAAAAAAGTATTTAAACAAACAAAACAAAACAATAAAATATTTATTCTGACAACCAACCACCAATCTATTCTATACAAACATATGAGTATCGGCTTGTGATTAACGACACCAAAGATGAGGATATAGGCCTTTAACAATATTGTCCCATCAGGTAAAATTCTCTAGGATGATGACCTTTATGACTGAAGGCCTCCAAATTTTTCCAGCCGCAACATACTTAGCATGGCCGTCCACAACTTCTCCTGGAGCTCTTCAGAGTCGGCCAGGTCGCCGGTCTGGGTCACACGGCAATTACTGATGTATGTTCCCCCCTTTCCCTCCAGCTCTGTGCTCACCGCAGCATACAACACTGGCAGCGCACCTTCGTCCTGACTCTACAACATGATAGGCCACTCAGTAAATAGATATTCTGAGGAGTGTTTACTAAAAAAAAAGAAAAAAATATTAGAAAAGTTATAATTGACTAAGGTTGCAACCCACTTCAGTGGCAGGATAGTTTAAGGTGTCACTCTCGTGTTGGACTGCCCCGCTAATGATGAGATCAGGGTTTGAATCCCGGTTAGGTCTGCTGAAGATAGTTTTTCCTAAATTGTTTCCCACTGTCCTTCCACACAAATGTGGGTATATTTCTTCTAAAATGCTTCCTTCCTCATCCCTACCCCATTAGAGTTATCATATACGTATAACCTGAAGCGGTAGTGAGACCCGGTGATAAAAAAAAATTAAAACTAAAGCTGCACTTATCATGAACTTAAAATCACTTATATTATGTAGACATCGAATATTTAAACCCATTAAAATCTGAACTAAATTACTAAAAAAGTATTTCCGAGTCTCAATATCAATTTTGTTATATGCTTTTGAATTAATTACAGAAATGTGTTATGGATGTTGTAGGTTAAATTTTAGAGGAAGTGTACCCACACTTGTATGGAGGGAAAGTGGCAATTCACTAAACAAATCCATCCTCAATACACCCAACCAGGATTCAAACCTCGATATTCACGTCGTCGGCAATCCTGTCAATCGTGAACGTGACGGATTAAACCATTTTACCAATGAAGTGGGTCTGAACAGATATAATTGATATCATATTCTGAAAATTGAAAAATGACACCTGGACACGGGAATCGAACCCGGGACCTTCGGCTTAGTACGCCAATGCTCTTACCACTGAGCTATCCAGGATTCGTCCCGTGCCCATGGTCATTCTTCACTCATAGTTTAAGGCAGAGTCTAAGATAGACGTGCGGAAGTCGTCAGCTTATAAACATGTGATTATATAAGATCACAGCCATCAGACAACGCAGCCATTAAAGACTCGGTAGTTGGCAATTTAGCAGCCATTCGACAATTATATATATAATTGTACAGGATCTTGCATATATTAATGAAACAATAGCCGAAACTATTGTTAATGCATTTTAGTGGGGTTATTCCCTCTTAGATATCATATTCTGAAAATTGATTCCCGTGTCCAGGTGTCATTTTTCAATTTTCAGAATATGATATCTAAGAGGGAATAACCCCACTAAAATGCATTAACAATAGTTTCGGCTATTGTTTCATTAGATATAATTGAAGTAAAATGCATCAATGATCTTGTCCACAGCTGAGACTTCATGTAGCACTATGATAGAACATTTCAAAACCATTAAACCAAATTAAATCTTAATCTAAATAAGTAAATAAATATGCCGTAAGTGTGAAAATAGGGTTTTAGAAGCAAAGTTTTAAGTTTTGGAGTTATTTTTGTTGCTAGTATCAAACATCAAATAAACCATACAAACCTTAAAGAATAAACGGATGACCCACGGGAATATCTGTTTAAAGAAAGTCCCGTTGAAGATTTCTGTGTTGACAACACCTGGGTGCACTGCATGGGCCTGTACAGGGGCAGTCTCCCGTCTCAATCTTCTTTCAAGTGCCCGCGTGAACAGTATCTGAGCCAGCTTCGATTGTGCGTATGCCGCGCTCGGCAGATACGACTCTCTACAGAGATACAAGGGGGCAAGCATTTTTATTCGCTTTTACTTTAATATTTCAACTATATATGTTTTTAATGCTCTGAGTTTAAATGCAGTTTAGTTTAAAACAATATTTTTAAGAATATTTGGGTAAAATAATTATTTAAAAAAAGTTATCACTTCAAATTATTGTGTGTGTGTGTACCCATGTGCATGTTTATTGAAGGAATTAAAAGATCAAAGTTGATAGATAATAAAGAGTAAATAGGCTCATATGTTATTTTAAGTTTTTTTACCACATTATTACCAGTTCAGATTATATGCATAGATTAATTTTGTTAATTGATTGGGGATGCAGAAGTAATTATTTTTGAAGAAATGTACTCGCATTTGGGTGGAGGTAGGGTGAAAACCATTTAGGGAGAACCACCCCTAGTACACCCGACCAAGATTCGAACCTTGATTTCCCCATCATTGGCAATCCAGTCCAACATGTGAGTGACGCAATAGACCTTGTGACTACCAATGCAGGTTATTATTTAAGTAAATGACGGTAAAGCTTACTTCATGTTAAAGTCGTCAAAGTAGATGGTACCAGCCATGTGAGCGCAGGAGGAGACATTGACAACACGACAGTTAGTGTAGCGGCCCATGGAGCTAGCCTTTAATCTTGGTAGCAGGAGGTGGGTCAACAGACAGTGGCTCAGATAGTTCACCGCAAAGTGAGACTCAAAACCATCCTCAGTCAGAGAGAATGGCACAAACATGATGCCAGCTGTGAAGAACTCAAGGGTTCGATAAAATAAACAACCATGAGACACATTTTTCTTTAGCAAGATTCATGCACTTGGTAGATATAGTGGGATTATGGTTGGAAGGACCATATATACAAGATGTAAAAGCTACTCTTTTTTTTACTTTTTTTATACCGTCACGTCTTACTACCGGCTCAGATTTTACACATGTATGATAATTACTCTAATGTGGTAGGGATGAGGAAAGAAGCATTTTAGAGGTAATCTACCCGCATTTGCGTGGAAGGAGAGTGGGAAACCATTTAGGAAAAACTACCCTCAGTAGACCCAGCTGGGATTTGAACCTTAATCTTCCCTTCCTCAGCAGGCTAGTCTAACCCGAGAGTAATGCCTTAGACCATTTGGCCACTGAATTGGTTGTAAACATTACCAAAACTACTTTGACTCTTTAAGGAGAACCACTTTTCAATCAGTGAAATACATTTAGTTAAAAAGATCTTTTATTCGAATGCCATGTCAATTTCCTGTTTGTCCTTTATATTATTCATTCCTTTCACATGTTTTTTAAGTGTTCTATCCTTCTTTACTGGTTTCCTTTTCTTCCATTTAGTGTTGTGTTTTTTTTGCTTCATCTCTTATGAAGTTAGGTTGCACACTTCACACGCCCCCTGAAGACTTCCGCTATAAAGGAACCTGGGTCGAGAGATGCAGTGTTAACAATAAATTTTCTCCAAGAAGAATCCATTACCTTTTTGTCCAGTGACAGCAATGTAAAATGTGAACCATGTTCTTTTCATTGTAAAATTCCTATTGTGTTTGTTCCATTTTTTTGTGTTTCAATATCTCTTTAATGTACTCTCTTCCATCTGACAGCTATAAATGTTCTTAAACCTACTATCGCATATTCATGTGTCAAGCCGTGTGATCTGCAGCTGTTATTTTTGATAAGATATTATCAATACCTATAAAATAACATTAATAATGGAATAAAATGTTATCAATATTGATGGCCAAAACATTTGTTTGTATTTTCTAAAAGAGCCTTTTTATCGGAATTCTCTTATAGTTGAGTACAACATTTTATGTATGTCTCCAATTACTGTGAAAACACTCTACCAATAACTTTAAGAGTTGGTCAATACTAAGAAAGCTCTTTCGCTTTTGTAAAATAAAGGTCTCCCCCTCCCAAACACTCATAACCTCAGATATTTGACAATTATTGTCAAATAATGTGCCAAATAAAAAGATGAAAACTGTCACCAATTAAATAGTGATCACATATTAAAGATATAATTTTTGTAGGGTTATATTTTTCTACCTAAAAGGGACTTACCGTTGTTGATGAGAACATGAATCTTGGGACATTTCTGTAGCACACTCTCGGCAAACTTGCGGACAGAGGCGTGAGAGGTCATGTCCAAAGGAAAACACTCTGCACTCCCGCTTGTAACACCGGACGCTCGTAAGCCTTCGATAAGTTTCTCACCTGCCTTCACATCGCGGCAACCTGAACGGAAGTATATGTATTGCAATCGTCCTAACTAATTTAAATGTTCTGCTACTCTATTTTTAAGTGGCACTATAAACAAGTTGTTTATGGTATTTGATAAATTTAGTTAAAATGCCATCCCATTATTTATTAAGTAATCACTGTACTTGCCTGAATATATTCCAAGGTTTTTCTCCTGAAAGTGTCTTTCAAATACTCTACTCATATTATACATTTTTCACTGAAATAAAAAACTCGTGGACAAACAGAAAGAGAGAGAAAGTGTGTTTCCACCCCTCAGTTTAACTGTACTGGTAATTCAGTAGGTAGGTGGGGCTAGTTGCTGAAAGAATCTATTCTTTGTTTCTGATATTAATCCTGTGCATAAAAAAACCATTCAGATGGCCTAATAAAACTGTGTCGAATTTAAGTTTTAACCTACAGTATAGTATTTACAACTCTTAAGTTTTTCTCTTATTAATACTTAACAGGAATTTTAACTTAATAAACTTTTGACATAGAAATCCAAGCCATACGAGCTAAACAAATCACTGATGCCTGCACAGTAATTTTTCAAGTGAAAGCTGTCTTAACAACTCTCTCATATAATCAGTGTCACAAACAGACAGTAATATCAACAAATGAACAGCTAGCTACATACCGATGACAACATGCATGTCACACTGCAATAGCTTGGTAACAACAGAAGCGCCCACACCCCGAGCACCGCCAGTTATAACCGCTACGTCCCCGCTTCTCAGGGGCAAATCTGGACAAAAAAAAAGGAAGAGTCAAGACAGAGGTTAAGAGAGACTAAAGGTTTGGAAATGACACAGGTTTCTTGAGTTTTATATTCTGATCAACGGGGAAAGGTTTCAACTATCTGGTTTTTGAGCCAAATTTACTTATAAATCATGAGATATGTTAAAACACTATAAAATTGAATACTTGGCTATAAAGTAAAATATTTGATTAAACAAAAATGATTGTATTTACTTAACCTTTTGTGTATAATTAATTCGAAATTTGCTAGCTATCTAACTTATTCAAAATTATAAATTTTGATAAGAAACAAAGTTTAGTAATGAAAGTAATTTATTTTTGCTTCACGTCTAACTACTTGTTCAAGTCAGATCTGTGTATTTTTACATCACTAAGAGATGAAGGAGATAAAATTTAGAGGACATGTACATGCCTTTGTGTGTAGAGAGAGTGGGAAACCAATGCGGTAAAACACCCTCAATACACCCAACAAGTATTGAAACCTCGACCCCCCTATCACCAACAAACCAGCCAAGACAAGACTATGTTTGGGTCGACACCAGTGCAGATTTGAGAGAGTGATGTTTGTATACATTTTCAAATAATGAATGACCTTTACGACACATTATATAACAATGACCAGAACAATAGCACAAATGAAACAAAATCACCAATTACAATAATAGCACCACCGCACAAGTAGCTTATCAGAAGGGGAAATATGAATAAGGTAAATTTATGCAGACTATTAAACAATCGAAGGCTTAGTAATTATAAGCCCACTTCAGTGGCTGCATGGTCTAAGGCGTCACTCTCGCAGTAGACTAGACTATCAATGACGGGGAGATCAAGGTTTGAATCTCGGTTGGGTGTAATGAGTTTTTCTTTCCAAAAATAGTTTTCCACTCTACCTCTACAAAAAAAAGTGGGTACACTTCCTCTAAATATAGCCTTATTCATCCCTAAAACCATCGTCATTAGTAGGCCTACATAAGCGCATGACCCTGACGCGTAGTATGACGCAGTACTAAAAAGTCTGTAATTTTTATTTTACATACATATATATCCAAATAGATATATAAAAGGGCTTAAGCAGTTTTCTTCTTTTTATAGCTTTGAAATAGACTCTGAGATAAGTTATAAACATCTTAAATCAAGTTATCATTATTTTATGCAGAACCACGCTCCATCTTTATATTAGAGAATAATAAAGGTGAGTGAAATAAATCTAGAGGGGGCAGTTGGCAGCTTCCAACCTTATCTGGTGTTTTCACAAAAATAAACGGGACACCAATTTTGCGATGGGTTATTCCTGTGACACAAATTCAGCACTAAATATTGCCTTAAGTTAAATAATTTGTGCTGTTCACGATGTTGCCAACTTCACGGACCTGAAAGTTAGTTATAGTTTAAGAATAGAGCAAGTTGATTTTATTTAGAACCAAGGCTTACTGCCCATTTGGGTTATACACTTATGCACTAATTCCTTTAATGTGTTAAGGATGAGAAACGTTGAATTTAGAGGTGTATCAGCATTTGCATAGAAGGAAAGTGGAAAACCACCCTCAGCACAGCACAACCGACCAAGATTCACATTCATTGGCAGTTCAGGCTATTGCTAGAGAGACACCTTAGACCATGCAGCCACCAAAGCGGGTACATGTTAAAACTTGAAGGCAGTGTTAGCCAACAAAGTGCCATGGTGTAAAAGGTATTTTATTGCACACTTAAGTTGAGTAATCAGTGTAAGTTATAATAAAAAACCATTGAATTTGATGTGTCTAATATAAAATTGTTATTAATATCAGGGCTGTGGAGTCGGAAGCAACTTTGGGTAGAATCAGAGTCAGTAAAAATGTAACAACTCCAGCTTCAAAATAAAAATGTATAATATTATAACAATATATGGTAGGCCTAATTATATCATTATAATTTTCTACTTTTTTCTCTCTTTAGGCCCAATATTTGTATAATTTGGATTGACAAATTCATTCAAATATAAATTCACAATGCCACCCATGAATTAATCTGTAATAGAAAATAATACTGTAGTAAATGTTTTATTACTTATTAATGTAGCCTACTTTAGACCTTTCTGAACGAGTCAGAGTCAGGTAATAGAAAAATAGAGACGATTAAGTCGCAGTTGAAGCTTTGGCGTACTGACTCCACACCTATGATTTATATGACTAACGTGTTTATTGTACGCTTGTTGGCTTTGATGTTAGCACAGTTTTTCAACATGTCAAGAAGGTGTACATAAGACAAAAGAAACATACATTAGGATATAAGTAAAATATTTAAACCTCTAAGGTTAGTCTTATATTAATAGTGATACCCGATGAATGTCAAATGATTTACTGACATAATAGGTCACACCATGGTTTTAAACATTTCTCAGAAACTTAGTTTGCAAACATATTCAAATAATGTTGTTCTTGTTTCTTAAAATGTTTTTCAGAAACAATTTGTAATGTGTTTGCATGTATTCTTTGCATTTACCAAAGAGGAAGCATTGTTTCTTGTTGGCCACTTAAAATGGGTGACATGAAACAAATTTAAAAAATATTGCATTTCTGGACATGTTTGCAAACATTGGACAACAAACAGCATGGGTCAGTTTGATTTTGCAGTCCACATAAAACACATCAGTTCCTGATTTTCCTAAAATATATATTTTTATAGTTTTTCATGTCTTTGACAGCTGACCACTCTTAAAGTGATAGAAAATATTTAATACAAATACATTGTTGTGGGATGTGACATAGATAGAAAGACTTCAATAATCACGTAAAGAACAGAATGTTTTGTACGAAATCTATTAAAAGTTCTCAGTTAGTGCTAATGAGGTTGAAAGAAAGAAGAGCTTTTGGGTGCAGTTTTGTAGCGCCCATAGGGGCGGAGCGATGCAGAACTGTAATCCTTTCTATTCTTTGGGAAGAGCGCGGGAGTGCTATTTACTATGCTGTGGTCTTATATTAGAATCAAGTGTGATAAGTACGCCAATCAGAACAAATATGAAAAGAAAACCTATAGCTAATTACCTCTGTTTGTCCATGCATGATAAATATAATCTTCTAATAAAGCTCTTCCTCCTAGTATAAAGTAAACAACTTCGAATTTGAGAGCTATTAAAATCTTTTTAACTTGTTTTTGTCCAATTAGATAATAGAGTATTATCAATACCAATCCAATAATTGCACATAAAATGTACATATTTCTTTCGTATTGACACGATATGCAAATTTGTATTTTGTACGCCACGAGTGAGCTTTCGTTCGAGAATTACCTACAGATGATGATACATTTATTAGTGAAAGTGCTAACATTTAATTTGTGTACGTTTGCGATCACGTCAATTACTAGCAAAGATTATTTAAAGAATCGGACGCTAACAGGTGTAATATATTACGTGAAAGGACACGCGCTTTGCGGCTGGAGTCAAGTACTAATGTTAGCTATCCATCAGTTAAAATTTGACCAAGGTCTAAGAAATAAATATCTATCTACTCTTTAGTTCTAATGATTAAACATTGAAACCCAATGTATTAATATTACTTACAGTGCGTATAACCCGAACGGGTAGTAAGACGCGGTGCTAATAATAATAATAATAATATTACTTACATATATACATACCCAATCATGCCATTCCCCTACAGGGTACGCAAGAAACTGTGAATGTAGCTCAAAAAATAATAACTTCGCACTTAATCCATTCTCACTAACTTTATCCACACTTCCATACCATTGCATACTCCCTTCACTTCAGCAGCATCCATTCACCGAGTCATACATGCTCTTTTATCCTTAAAACTCCTTTTGTTTCTCTTCGCACATTCTTCTACCACATATAGCCATGTCTTAAATGTTCTAACTCTTCCTTTTGATCTACACACTATACCTTCATATATTTGCCTTGTCACTCGATCCACACTCATCCTCTCAACAGGTCCAATCCAACCTAATGCACTTCTTTCACAATTACCTATTAGACTCTGTTACAACCCACACTCCTCCAGCACCCATCCATTACTGACCATTACGTCCATACGAATTTTTCCGCATACATATTAAGATATCTCATTTCAACGCATTCACCTTGCTCTTGTGTTTCTCATGACAAACTCACACTTCACATCCATAACATAATGTTGGCGTTAACACAATTTTATATACTCTCATTTTCACCTCTTTCGTAACTACTTCATTCTTTGCAATAGTTCACATACATCCAACTATTCTCCAAGATGCATTCACCTCTTTAATTTTTTAAAATTCTCAATGTTTCTCTTTGCACATTTTGTCATGTCTTACATAGCCTACTCCTATCTTACTCCTTTTAATCGATACTAGCGCATTATCTATTTACAATGACCTTATAATATAGGTTACCATCTTAACTTATTTTATATTTTATATCATAATCTTGTATAAAGTATTTTTAATAATAATTAATAAGTCACATTGTAACGAATTAGTTTTTTTACATGGTTTATTTCAAGTTTTAAGTATTATAATGATCAACAATTTTGAAAGAAGTTTGTTATTGTCATACTGTAAGCAGTGAATTTCAATGATGACTATAGAATTAGTGCTGCAGCCTGTTATCAGAATTTATAACATAGACGAATAACCAGAAACATGAAAATCAAGTTTTTTAGATTTGTCAATTATTAATTTTTTTTATGTAAAGGAAATATTAAGTTAAATTGAAATAAGATAGTATTGGAAAACATAAGTTTTCTATACTTCATGAGTGTGCATCTCATTGCTGTAAGTTCAAATAATTTAGCTGTAACATTTAAGAAAATAATTTAGAAATAGTGTATGCTTTAATGTTGCTCAATTGAGGTTGTATGTCAAATTGAGTTAACTTTAAACTTGGTTTTTGTAAAGATATATCTATTATTTCCACATCAAGGTCAAATCGTTCTCTTATAAACAGTGAATTACATGACCTCACTCAACTCACTTAAGAAACACGGAATGTTTTCTTTAAATAGGGTCTATACTATTTTCTAAAGTTTATGTAAAATTGGGAACTTCTTAAAAATACAGGGAATCTCGACGAAAATAGTGACAACCTTAACTTGATGTGTAAAAATAAAATTAATTAGGACTTATAAAATACACATGAGATTTTAATTCTGTTAAAGTGTAGATTGACGGTAAAAATAGTAATTTGCATATCATGCTTTAAACCCAAGAACAATGCCTATTAAGCAAATTTTTTCTTAAAATAAACAAAAAAAATAACAAAATGTATTCTAGTATTAGACTCACAAAAATGTGGGTGATCCTAGATTCAAGATTAGGTCTATTAAAAACCTTTGTTATACGTAATGAACAACCCAAAACCAAACTCACCTAACTTAAGTGACACAGGAACAAATAATATTGAAAACATCAGAAAAATTCCACGTACTAAAGCTTTAGATAATATATTAGGCCTATAGAGCCGATTAATAATGCCCAATAATCTACAGTGACCACACCTCGCTCTCTTTTACTACAAACACATTTATTTTAGATGGCTTAGCTATACTTTTACTATCCAAACGAAAATGCTCTTGCACATCCACTAACGCTTTTACATTCAGTAAACACACATGAGTTCTATTAGAAATGACCTTAAAACATTGATTCATATAGGCCAATATTTTAAGCTTAAATA
This sequence comes from Timema poppense, assembly GCA_902141375.1. Classification (NCBI taxonomy): domain Eukaryota; kingdom Metazoa; phylum Arthropoda; class Insecta; order Phasmatodea; family Timematidae; genus Timema; species Timema poppense. The sequence continues at coordinate 62,489 of CABFOV010001442.1, forward strand.
ATGTATAAATATATTATTAGGTTAATTTTCAACCTAGCTTAACATAACCTTCATTACGGTAACTAGGCCCCTAATCGGCAGTCTAGACCTAACCTTGGTACTGGCACTGTTCCATTTGCTTATAAGGATAAAACTATGTGTTGGTCTAGTATTGTTATGTTTGTACTTAAACTTGATTGAGTTGTCTAAATGTTGTAAAAATAAAATAATTTCAAATAAATATAAGCATAGTGGTAGGCTATCATTCTGTTTCTTTGTGAAGAAAATTATAATAAGTTATTACATTTTTAATGGTTTGCTATCTTTAGTAAAATATTCTATATTCTAATGATATATAATAAATTTAAATAAGACCGACGTCATGTAAGGCTAAAATATGGGTAAATATGTAACGTATTCACACATTCTGTTCAGCGAAATAGTGTAATGTTCCTTTGTCAACGTTGGCCGTTACAATATTGCAATTTTTTTTTCTCCATCAGAAGAAGCAGGAAAAGTATTTGAACACTCAGAAGCTTTAACTCAATGGCCGACAACGGCGAGGCTCGAATTCCAGACCAGCCTCGTGGCTGGGAAGCGTTGAAACAACACGTCATTGATCACAAAGTGGAAGTTGCTCTTTGGGCAACACGGATTTTTACCATACTCTTTACGTTAGGATACTTCATTCCAATTTTCGGGTAAGCCAACGTTTTTATTTTTTATTTTTTTTTATTTGCTATGCATAATCTAGGCTTGAACTTTGATGACTTAAAAGTTATAAAAAAATACTCATAAAATTACCTAAATAAGCTAAAAAAAATACTTCAAATTCACAAAAAATTGTCTAGAAATATTAACAGAATCTTGTAATGAATACACACTGCTAAATAAAATTTGTACTTTGGGCCTACAAACATAAACTAAAAAATATATATGCAAAGAAAAACCTTGGACAAATATCAGCAACTCTAACTTGCATAAGTGAAGTGTCTCGAAGCAAAAATGTGTATTTCACAACCAAACAAGCAAAGAGGGTAAAAAGTTAATTGCCTAAGTTACAATAGCTTCTCATTCTGACAAATGTGTTTTGAAAAATATTGTGTTTGAGTATATTCACGAATAAAATAAAATAAAATATCACTAGTATTAAAAATATACTCATTCAACGTATTATGCTTAAAAATTACGCAAACAAAAAAAAATAGGACAAAAAATCTAAAATGCATGATAGCTGCAGTCAGCGAAAACCTTGAAAAGTCAAGAAATTTGAATAACTTAATTAATTCTGCATCCAAAGACTTAAAACTAAAGTGAGAGATTTTGTTTCTCAGTGCTAACAAAATGGATTGTTAAGATATAACATTCTGCAAACATGTGATTATTCTACAAGGTTTGTTTTATAGCACATTTACACATTGCGACGAATAATACCTAAAACATTCCATACTGAATGTGATCAAAAATAAAAATTGCATTCACCAAGTAAAACTGTTATCTGACACTTTAGCTCATTCAGTAGTATGTCTGACCCGCCTCGGTGGTGTAGTTGGCCAACGCGCGAGTCGTGTTGAGCTCGACCACCGAGGACGGGGAGATCGAGGTTCGAATCTCGGTCGGGTGAACTGGGGGTGGTTTTTCCTAATTGGTTTTCCACTCTCCCTCCATGCAAATGCGGGTTCACTTCCTCTAATTCAACCTTCCCAAATCCCAATCCATTAGAGTAATTAGTACTTAAAGCGTATAACCCGAACAGGTAGTAAGACGTGGTGCTAAATATTATTATTATTTATTCAAGCTATATAGTCCCCAGCCATTAATTCATCAAAATGAAAGGGTAAACCCATATTTCACCAATGATAAGTTTTTCGGCCATGTCAGGAATCTGAACCCGGGATCCTTTTCTCAGTAGACAGGCACGCTACCGACTGAGCTAAGGTGTTGGATCATAAAGTAATAATGGGCTTAAAGTATGTTTTTGTGACAGGTAAAATTTAAATACATAATTTACTTAGCATTGAGAGAGGTTTATTATTGGTACTTTAGATAGGAGTCTTACCAGTATTTCAATTCAACCTTGAAACTATTTTATATAAGCTATTATAAACTGGTTTTAGCATTTAAACATTTAGCCTTCATCATGCACAGTAATTAGCTTACATGTTTCCACTAGCATCAAGACTGACAATATTAATTCATTTCTATAACACCCCAAGCAAATAGTTTTGTGCATTATATCTGTTTAGTATATTATAAAAACTTCATGGTATGAGCCTTAAAAAAAATACCAATTTTAGTCGCCAAAGTTGCTTAAACATTGTGACTGTTATGTGAGGATATTTTTAGAACCTCTGATTCACAGTCCAATTTTTATCTGACGGCCAGAAATATTACTAGATCTAATTCAATGAAATGAGAAATTACAACCTGAACAGGGGAATTGAACCCAGGACCTTCAGTTTTCACCACTTGTTGGTGTATTGAGTTCATATAAAAAAAAATGGCCCTATATACGAGACAGACCTGGATGGCTCAGTTGTTGAGCATTGGTGCGCAAAGCGAAAAGCCCCGGGTTTGATTCTCATGTCCAACTTGTCATCAAATATCAGGACTGATCCTGTGGATTAGCCATCATTTATTAGTTTGTGGTACAAATGAATTAATATTAGTAGATCTACTTACAAATCCATACGTAAGGTCTCATGGGATCTTCAGCTGTCTCCTTTGATAGATACTATCAAAATATATAAAATACTCTTGTAAAACGCCATAAATTTAGGCTGCAAAAAAAGTCTGTATTTGCTAAAAAGCCCTTCTTATGGATTATATAATTCAGTATAGTCCCATATATTGTATGTTCTGTTTCCTCTGGCCACCGTGGACACATCGGGTTTTTATATCATGAGTTTGTTAACTTACGTGTAAAACAAAAGGCAATTAATTGATTCAGATTCTTGTGAACTAATTCATAAAAACCAGGCACAAATTTAGGATTCACTTTCAAGGACAAAGGCTAAGAGACTAGTGCATTATTTTATTCTAATACCTTTAATTAGGGTGAGTGTAAAGGGCAGTGTTTTCGTCATTTTTATATCAAAACAATTATTTGGCCTAAAGAAATAAAATAATTCTCTGGTAGAAATATGTAGTTTAATTTTCTTCACACATTGATATCAACGGTTCTTGAATATCTGTCAAGGGTGTTCTGGAATTTAACGAAATCTTTTTCTCTTCCTTAGAATATTTTCTCATCAAATGCCGCGGTGCTCAAACACAGATATTCAAGAACTGTTATCACTGTGCGAACAAAATTAAACTCTATGTTTGTACTGGAGAACTATTTTTTTTGTGCCAAAAAACTGTTTTGCTATAATAACTTAAAACGGTGCACTCTTTTCTTGCGTCCCCTTCACTCCCACCTTAACAGTGTAGATTAAAATGTTATTGCAATTTCTAAATTGAAAAGGTCATGCTCTAGGATTGATGTTACAGGCCACCTCGGGTAATTGTATAACTCGGGCCTCCATTTATGTTGCATATAATTTAATAGTTTGCAAATCAATAATTTATTGCTCAACATCTTAAAAAGGTACATTAAAATTTAAAGTAGTTAATGACTGACATTTTGAGGGAACATGTGCATAATGATGACTGACATTCAAGGCACTAATGCCTCTCATTTTTGATAATGTTCACGAGTTTGATGTCAACCCTCGTTGACGTGATTAAGTGCACAACAAACCTTACTGCCAAGTTTCTTAAGAGTATTCTATGATTTTCATTCTGTACAAATACCAGTAAACTTACCACAAAGAAGATATATTTATTACACTATGTATAATTTCAACATCGAGAAAGAAAAGATTAGGTACCGATACTTTGGAAAAGTTTGTCTTTATTTAAAATATATTCCATCTTTAATACAGTATTTGACAGCATTAATTGCTTCATTTTACAATGATATGTAAAAAGTCATAAAATTAAACAATAGCAAAGTCAAACTTGTTTGTGATTTCATTAATTATTATTTTATCCTGGAAGTCAAAAAGTCTTAACTATTGCTTGGTTTATTTATGTTTAGAAAATCTTTGTAAAACATTAAATGCAAAATGTTCCCCTAAGGTCATTCAAAAATGTCAATAGCCTATATAACCTTTTGTTTGGTGTGGGCCTATTCAAAGTGATGGTAAATAAATAAAGGTTTTAATCATTTGTTTGTCTCAAGGAACCCCTACAATGCCTACTATAAGGCACTCATGTCAAACGCAGCCACAAGTGCACTGCGGCTGCATCAACGGATTCCTCGCGTGACCTTCACACGAGAATTCTTGGCACTGCTCCTTCTGGAAGACAGTTGTCACTACCTGTTCTTCTCTCTCATATTTCTCTACGTCAGTCCTGTCACATGTATCCTTTAAACAAATATCACTTGCCATTGAATCAGCCGGCCCTTCGAGCGGCCGAGGAGTCACTGATGATAACTACAGTTGTATGATGTCCTAGTTCAATCCCAAGGAGCAATTAAAGGAATCATATATCTGTGTATGTGGTAATTTTAACTAAATATCACCCGCCTCGGTGGCGTAGTTGGCTAACGCGCTTGTCGTGTTGAGCTCAACTGCTGAGGACGTGGAGATCGAGGTTCGAATCTCGGCCGGGTGAACTGGGGGTGGTGTTTCCTAAATGTTTTTCCACTCTCCCTCCACGCAAATGCGGGTTCACTTCCTCTAATTCAGCCTTCCCAATTCCTAATACATTAGAGTAATAAGTACTTAAAGCGTATAACCCGAACGGGTAGTAAGACGCGGTGCTAAATATTATTATTAACTAAATATCACCCTGTTCGGTGGCCACGTAGTCTTAACGCGCTACTCTTTTGTTGGACTGCCGAAGACGGGGAAAGCGGGGTTTGATGCTTAGGGTGGTTTTTCCTAAATGGTTTTCCACTCTGTGAAAATGCGGGTGAGTTTCCTCAAAATCAGGCCTTTCTAATCACTAAACCAATAATGTAATTAGTACATAGGTTTATAACCTGAACGGGTAGTAAGACGCTGTGCCAAAAACCAACTAAATATCAGCCACATCGGCGGACAAGCAGATTAAATGTCAATCCAGGTAGTCTGGTTTGATTTACTGATGTCACGAAGATGGGGGCTCAAATCCTGGTCAGCGACTGTGAGAATGGGTTTCCTTGGATGGTTTCTCACTCGCTCTTTTCACAAATGTGGACACATTTCCTCTAGACTCTACCTTCCTCATTCCTACACCATTAGTATGGTTAAAAATGTGGTATAATAAGACATGATGCAAAAAAGAAAATCCTTACACCAAAGGTCTAAATTTAAATGTGTTCTTTGAGTCTTTTCTTAATATCAGTATATACAGTCAACTCTGGTTTTAGTGAACTCGGTTGTAGTGGACATTCGGTTACAGCGAACATAATTCATTGGTTCCAACCCGCATACATTTTAATGGGTGTTAAAAAAAGTCATTTATAATGAACCCTCAATTTCAGTTTTATTGAACAGAAAAATTGAAACTAATAAATATCATTCTAACATCTTAATTCTTTAAAAACATAACTTTTTGGTTGTTTGGACATGAAGACGTCAATTTTCATCCTGTGTTCTTATTTAGGCAGCACAAAGCTTTACTGAAAGTACGGAATTTGGAAAAGGAATGCAGGGGAAGGGGTGAGGGCAGAGCTTAAAACAGTTACTGCAATCACTGACCTGGCTAAAGTTTCAATGCCTTTGTCTGCGGTAAGTAAAGGAAGACAGTCATCTTGAGTTGTATTAATACAACAGGAGTCACAGGACACTGAATGACCGTCTGTGGACATTTAGTAATTGTTTTCACTAATTCCTTTCTTTGAGAGGGTATTTGAAGCTCAAAAAATTATACTTTTTTTTACCCATTTTAATTTTTTGAATCATGGATAGTGTGGAATCAAATGTGAAAAAAGCAAAGACTCCAGAGAAGGATTTGGAAAAAATATTAATGAAAACGGTATACAGTAAACGGCAGCATATAACAGATTTTCTTAAGATTAATTAGTACATTTCAATAAAGGGCGATTGTATTTGAACTCATATTTTGTGTATCACTAACCCACCACTTTCAGATTAAAAAAAAAAAATCAGTTTTTGAGAATTTCGGACATAGTGAACAAAATATCCGAGTCCATAGAGGTTCATTATAACCAGAGTCGACTGTATGTGTTAGTGCTATCTAGTTATTTAACAACTTGCTCTATTGTGATAGGATGAGGAGGGTAATTTGAGGGGATGCATCTGCAACAGCGTGGGGAGGATATGGTTATATTACTTCCTGGAAACCATCTCTAGTGACCTCACATTCCCATTTATTGCTAGCATTTGATGTGTGAGACCAGGAATGATGAAACTAAGGTTTGCGGGACAGCTTTTTATACTCCCCTTTCCTTGGTACTATTTAAATTACCATTTACTTAAAGATATGGCGCTAAAACAAATACCAATTGTTTGTAAGTTGGGCTTAGGAGATAAAGACTAATTCTGGAGAAGGTTTGACTGGTATATTGAGCTGAACCTACCTGAATTGTTGGGAAATGTACATAATGATCTTATGAATATCTCCTTGACTAGTCCTGCAGTGGTGCTTCTGCCCGTGTTCCTCTTCGGAGTCCTGCACTCGGCGAGCTATTCGTTGACATTGCTGGATGTAAGTTCAATAACTGCGAGAAACATTTCCATCTTACCTGAACAGTGGCGACTCGTAGCTAAAATTAATGGGGGTGCTGCTCCAGAAAATGTTTAGCCTTTGTTTTAAAATTGTGTAAAAGGGAAAAAAACATGTAATAAAAAGAAAATTTATTCAGGAACTTGATAAAATCCTAACAAAAAAAACCAAACATCTTTTACTTGCTTTAACTTAAATTGTTACAGTTCAAGATTGATCTATTCATTTAAAGATCAAATCCATTCTTCTTGTTTTAATTTGCGCGAAAAGTTCAATAATTTTTTCCTTGATCTCTGAACGACAATTGAGGAAATTTTTCTCCATTGAAAGTACTGCAAGTGCATTTAGTCTTTCTGTTAAATAAAAGAACTGAAAAAACCATAAATCAAATAGAATAGCTGGAAGCAGAATAGTAATCTCATTCTACACTCTTCTATACTTTATCACATTCAAGAATATAGTACACGACTTTTAAGCACAACACACGCTGAGTAAAAAAAAACACTTCCTTCCACCACCTTCACGCCAGAGCCAGCACTGCGAGAGCAACAGTGCTCTCTCTACCTGGCAGTACCGCCTCACCACCCCTCTCCTATGTGTGCATGCGCACAACAGTCAAACACCATGTCACTGGCACTGTGTAGCGCACAGTTCCACACAAAGATTTTTGTATCATTTTCATAAACTGGGGAATGGCTACTGAAGTACTGACATTAAGCTTAATGTGTATATATTGTACTACAAAAATAAATAAAAAAGAGCTAATTATATTAAATGTTATCGATAATATCAAGTGGAAATAAGGGGATGCTGCAGTTCTGCAGTGCCTATACATGAGCCGCCACTGTACCTGAACAAATGATAATTTGTATATTTTGGAAAATGACACCTGGACATGGGAATCAAACCCAAGACCTTTGGCTTAGTATGCTAAATATGTGTTATCTAGGATTCGTCCGATGTTCAGTGTCATTCTTCACTTATAGCTTAAGGCTGAGTCTGTGGTAATTTATTAGTAGAACATAAGCTTGTAAAGTTGATGGTCTGGGGTTTGATTCGTGTGTCTAGGTGTCATTTTTCCAAATTTACAAAGATGTTACTTAATGTGGCTATATTGGTAAACTAAAGGTAATTTCAATCTCCCAAGCTTTGCTATTCATGAACTCTCACCATAGACTGAAGTTAAGTTCTTGTTCATTTCGAGTACATGATTCTGTCTTTGATTGTCAAGACCAGTTATACATTTAAAATAATACTTAAGAGCTATGTACAAAGGAAACCTTTCATATTACAAGTGTCTGGCATGGTCTCACTTCTAACCAATCTTTTTAACCAGACATGGTCTCACTTCTAACCAATCTCTTTAACCAGACATGGTCTCACTTCTAACCAATCTCTTTAACCAGACATTATCATACTCCTAACCATTCTCTTTAACCAGGCATTACTACCATCACATTACTTTTATAAGTCACATCTTTCGTATTTCCTACTACCTACTGACAAGAAGGACCTAAAGGGAAGTAGGTAGTGAGAATAATAAGTACGATTATTTTTGGTGCTGAAGTTGTTCCACATTACATAAAAGAGGCTGACGATTATTTTGAACACATTAGGCCACTTAGTAACTCTTATGATATAACCGGGAAATTTGAAGAAATCAAACTTTATTTGTGAAATATAAATAACGCCTAAAGTTTAAAAAAAATTTTTTTTACATTACTTCAAATAAATTGGAAAAATATTACTAAGAAGATGTAAATTTTTGACATTTACACTATAAGAAATAGTTGGCCATATTCATGTTGCACTGACATGTGTATTTTTTTTTTTACAGACACTAGGGCAGAATTCTTGGTGGGGTGCCCGCCTATTAATATCACTTGTAGAGTTCCAGTCTCGCAACATCTTGCGACTGGTAGCCTTCACCGAGATATTTCTGATGCCCTTCACAATAGTGCTTATATTCCTGTAAGTTCAACAGCTAGTCTGCGCTGCTAATGTATAAATATGCTGTTCCTATTACAGTCATATAAGAACTCTTCCTATGAAATTTTGGACTGTACATAATATTTTTGTTGCGTTACAGTGGGCGTGCAGGTCTGCTGACTCCATTCATTTATTACCATTTCTTGACGCTGCGCTACTCATCTCGTCGCAACCCATACACCCGCAACATGTTCTACGAGCTACGGCTTCTAACGGAAGGTGTTGCCGCCAAGCCCAGTATGCCAGGATTCCTGCGCACTATACTTCTTAGTGTTGTTAAATTCACGTCACGCTTGGCGCCGCCACAGCAACCACAGCAACCACAGCAGTAACCACACCGCAATTAACGCGGGGTCTTGTGTAACTCGGTGGGGGCCTTTACCTTCCTCAATGTACTAAGAATGGGTCGCATAACAGAAATTGGTGGATCTGCAAGTGTTCTTTACATTCTCACTAATTACCATTTATTTATTGTAGTATCTAGTAGTTATGTTAAGAGTTTAAACCAGAAATCTGCTAAAATGTGTTTTTGACTTAAACAGAACTTTGTTGGCACATCTTATTTTGAGACTATTTATAGCTTAATGTAAACTCGTAGAGACGAAATAATAATTTTACTGGAAAACCACAGTTTTAATAAACCCAACTTCTTACACCAAGTAGGAATTGGATCCAAGACAACTAATATAGTCAAAGTGTGACAATTTCATGTTTGATATTAAAAAAAGGGAGAAAATGGAAAATAGTAAAGAATGATAAGAACATAATAGGAACATGTAAAAGGTATAACATAAAGGAAAAGGACAATTGATGCGAATATATATATCTATAAGGAAAACCTCTTTTCGCTTTATGAGGTAATTGTATTATATTTGGAAGAAGGTATAGGAAAGTTAGATATAAACATAAGGGATGAACATAATATGGCTTTTACAATGAAAGGAAGAACACAATTCACACTTAACATTGCTGCCATATAATGAAACCTAGGTCAGGGGATTGGGTGGTGACGATTGATTTTCTTTAAGCAGCAACCATTACAGAGAATCTTGGTCGAGTGTCTAAATGAGTTTTTTTTCCAAAGTGGTTTTTCACTCACCCTCCACGCTAATGTGGGTACAAGTCCTCTAGATATAATAGTCCTAATCCCTAAAACCATTGGTGTAATTAGTACATTAGCATAAAACCTGAACTGGTAGTAATACGGGGTGCAAAAATTTTTTATTTCAACACTATTATTTCAAAAATCAAAAGAGATTAAATTAAAAATCAAATACTTTGGCTCAAATTTTTATATAATTGGTAAATATATCTGTAAAATAAACCCCTAAATATTATACTAAGAACATATTTACATAAAAATATAATCAAATATATGGCAAACAAATGTACGTATTTGCACTGTCTGACCTTTCTCAAAAAGGCCAGTTCCATAGTCATAATTAGTACACTTCAAGTGCGGCGCTACACTAAATGTAGTATAGCAGCACATTTGAGGCATGCCAAGTCTGACTATGGAACTGGCCCATGGTGTATATAAAGCTCTTTTAATTAAACCTATATATTTTTTCAATTCAGGTTCATTTGAATATATGAAATATTTTCAAATCTGAATAAAGTTAAAATATTTTTTGTTAGAAGGTTTTTTGCTTGAAAAAATATATTGTGTTTGTGTTTAACTATAAAAACTAAATGTGCAAATTATGCTGCACTTGCACTTTAAGCATTTGTGGCTTTTTACATTTTTAATATTCACACGAGTCAAAACAGGTTTTAACAATTTCTGGTTTCAACTTTCATGTCAATCTTTATATAATTTCTACAATCTTAATAAACATTACCTCGTTGGTTTGATTGTGTGAAGTGAATGCATTTTTTTTTTCTCTTGTCATTTTTTCTTGTATTTGAGGTGTTGGATTAAAAGTATGTAATAATCGTTTATAAATTTAGTATAATTATTTGTAACAAAATATTTTACTCTCTTAAAATTTTATATTTTAATATATTTTGTAAAAATATGAGAAAAATAATTTTGAAAATTAGGTCAGCCGCTAAGCGTTCTTCAGGGGAGTAGTGATAGTATAGAAGATTATATAAGAGGGCAGGAGGAGTTCTATAAGTGTGTAAGAGACCTGTTAAGAAGAGAAGTGCCCTTGAAGTATAAGGAAGTCCTGTACTTTTTACCCATAATTACATATGCAGCAGAAACATAGTCATTGAATGTAAGAGAGACTAGTAAAGTGGAGGCCTCGATAATGAAGATTGTGAGGAGCACGTTATCTGTCACAAGGAGAAACAAGATTAGGATTGAAGTTATCTGGGAAAACGTGGGGTACAGGGAGTACATGAGATAGTAGAGGAAGCAAGGCTGAGATGGTATGGGCATGTAACGAGAATGGAAAGATAAAAGACTCCCAAGGAGAATGATGCATTTTCCCCCTCCATTGAGACCAAGAAAGAGACTGGACGAGCAATTTCATACAAAGTGTACAAGTGAGAGAAGAAGACCAGAGTAAGGAAGAATGGTGGAGTGCCAGGGTGCGATGGAGGTATTTTACTAAACTGACCCAGCCATGGGCTGGAAACAAGTCTTGACAACACCCTCCTTTTTTTTCTTTTTTTTTTTGTCACTGTGTCTCGCTACATGTTCGGGCTATACGCATATGTATTAATTGCACCAACATGCTAGAGATGAGTAAGGTTGAAATTAGAAGAATTTTATCTCTATTTGCATAGTGGGAGAAAGAGTGAAAAACTATTTTGGAAAGAAACGAACACCTATGGTGCACTCGAATGAGATTCAAACCCTTATCTCCATATCATTAGTGGTTCAGTCTTTTGCAAGGATAATGCCTTATTCAACCACCAAAGTGAGTCCACACCCTCTTTATTTCTAGCATATAACAGTGAAATAGTGTGTGTTTGTAAAGTTCTTGGGCCTTCAACAAAGTGAGGTCACATAAACACCATCAATTGTTTGGTTTATTGGTGTGAATCAATAGTTTATTTTGGGGTTAAAAGGCCCCTTTTATAACCTCGGCTGCATATATTTAGAAAAAAAGATCAAATATTTAAATTTTATAAACATTACAGGAGGAAAAGTCTTCAAATTGCCAGATAAATTAAAAGTAAAAATAAAATGATTTAAAAAACATGACTTATTTTTAAAATTTCATGTTTATCTGCTGGAACTTTTCTGGCAATTATTCAGAGCTTGTCCTCTCCCTTTAAAAAGATACACTTTAACACTTAAAAAAAGTTTTTTTTATATTAATCCACATGTAATTTTTTTTAAAAATATAAATCGGTATTATTAACTTCACAAGTTCATGTACATGTACAGTAGCTCCACGGCTTCTTTGGTGCTGACTGACAGCTCACGGCTTTGAAAAGTTACCAGACCAAATTATGTATCCCTACGCCGAACCATATGATCTGCAAAAACATGTGTTTGGCAGCTGTCACTTCTAAATGTTGTCTGTCGGAAGTCTGCTGTGAGCTGTCAGTCAGCACCAAATAAGCTGTGGGGGGGCTACTGTATCTTAATGAATATGGGATGAAAACATCAAGATAATTATACAACAAAGCCATACTAATACAAAAAATTTTGTATCAGAGACCGTTTGGGTTATTGAATAGTATATACTCGACATAAAACAAAACTTCTGTTCTTGCCGTGTTGGTGCTCTTTGATATGGTGAATGCTACAAAAAATAAGTTTTTGAAAATATTTTTAACAGAATAACTGTAGTATATAAACACAAATATCTACTGTAACTACTTATTAGGGATTTGTGAAGCTTCAACTTGGCTTTGGCAAAAATATCAGCTTTAACTTTTGTTTTGAAAAATAAGTTCCGGCTTTTGGCAACTGAAGATTCACCAACGAAAATATTGACAGCTAAAATACTAAATTTATGGTTAATTATCAACATTCTAGGTTGCTGCCAATTTGTAATGAAAATAATTGAATGAATATCGTGATGGCAATTTGATTTATCATATTAGAATGAAATATTACAATCATACAATAAAACAATTTTCAAGCATGAAATAATTGACAAAAAATATTAGAACTTTGATTCAGCTTTGGAAATAATTTGTATATTCGATTCAGATTTGATTCGAATTGAGAAAGTGTTCTTTGCAGACCCCCTACTACTTAATATTGTTTGCAGTTCTGATAGTCAATGCTCGACTGTAATCAAAAACCAAATGACATTGATAGAGAGTATTATTTTATATTTTATGTAGTCCCCTAATGTCAGGGGCTTCTTGTTCTGTAAAACAATTATGTAATTTTACATTCACAAACATGATTCTGTGATTGATGTACAAAACAGAAATAAATGTTGTTGATAAACTTTGATTAATGTTGTCATTGAGATTAGGCCAAATAAATTTTGTTGGGATTAGGAATGGGAACGGGACACATGAATCCTCGAATCTTTTAAGGATGTTCGAGATAACTTCGCATTTGTGTCTCAAATTCTTAAACACTTTTCTCTCTCTCAATTTTCCAAGTGAAATTGAAGATCTAATACCACTTATTGATGCTTCAGAACCAATTATAATTATATGATGAACTTAACAACCAGGCCCCACACCAGTCATATAACACTTAACTGAATGTTATAATTAGGAACATGCAAAATTCGCATTTGTGATAAAGTGAATTTTTACACACATTCTACTGTTTTCATGTATGAATTTAAGGTTTTTTTCCAAATACACATAATTTGTGTAGATAGTATCCATTATTTGCTGATTTTAAAGGTATAAAAAGTATCACAGGATCTCCAAGTATCTTCATGGTTTAGGTGGGGTTTTTTT
>CABFOV010001442.1:76411-101148 GCA_902141375.1 Timema poppense
ACACACACACACACACTAATCCTTGCTACAGGCTTCTATTTTTGTCAAAATATTATCTTATTTATTTTTATTCTCTTCCCCTTATTTGATAGTTGTTTAGTCTACTATGATATGTTTTGCTGTTATTGTTTGGTCTAAACAAATTTATAATATTGCTATTTGTAAAACTGGAAGTTATTGATATTGAGTTTGACAATAGGGGCCTACTAAGCGTGAAATGTTTTGTACGTATTTATATTTGATTTTTCTCTGAATATGTAAATAAATAGTTAAATACACAATTTGAACAAAAAATTTAGTTTTATCCTAGTTTTTGTTAATGAGTACTAAATTTACTCATATTTACGTAAATATCGCTTTCAGCATATAACATCACTTTTCGATAAAAAATAACCTCATCTTTTGCATGTGTCTAGTTATAATGAGTGTATTTTAAGAAATTATGTTAACATTTAGTTACTATTAGTATTTACGAAGGTATATGGGAGAGAAGGATTCATTCCAACTAGTTTTGATCCAATTAACCCCCTCCAACAAATCTTTTATATATTCTAAAAGTGATAAGATAAAAACAAGTTTGCAGCAGTTTCACTTTAAATAATTACTTTATTTTCATCTCAAGTTAAAAAAATATATTTATTTTTCAGGTTTTTATAAAATTAGAAATGGGCTGAATCCCAATCTTGGAAAACAGCCCAACAATTGATTTATTTTACATAAACTTGTTAGTAGTTTTGGTATCTGTAGGAGTAACCAGCCTCGGTGGTGTAGTTAGCTGATGCACTAGTTTCATGTTGAGCTAGACTACCAAGGACCAGGAGATCGATGCTTGAATCTTGGTCAGATGAACTGGGGGGGAAAGGGTTCCTAAATGGTTTTCCACTCTCCCTACATACAAATATGGGTTCACTTCCTCTAAATTCAACCTTCCCAATTTCTAACCCATTAGCATAATTGGCACTTAAGCAGGTTTGAAAGGTGACAGGTAGCAGGATTTTTATTCTAAACATTAGCTGAAAGTCACTAGTGTCAACCTATTCATAAATAATTACTTCTTTCTCACAAATACTATATTATCATCACAAGTGTTTTGAAACAATTCTAATTATTCTTTCCTATGAATAACTAATTGGTGTTTTACTAACTTATTGAAATAACAAAATATATTAATAGAACTCTGGTTTATTTGTTTGTGGCAACAAGAGGTATTATAGGGTCGGGTGTACTGAGTGGGTGGTTTTCCCAAAATGGGTATCTGCCTTAGGGTAATATTACAGTCACTGAAGGGTGGAAATTCTCCCTATATCAGTTTTCACCAAGAGTTTATTACTAGACACAAGTGAGTGTGATAGTTCCTGAGGTCGCACTGATTCCTGCTGGCTGGCCAGTATAGTTGTATGCTAAAAAATAGACCCGTGTAGAATTTGACTTTGTTTCCAGCAAAAAATGTTAGGCCAAGTGTAAAGTAAGATTACAGTTTTCGAAAGGACATTTTAGGGATTAAAACATTGCATTATATTGACCAAAGACACAAATTTGATCAAAATATGGTAGATGTCAACCTTTATAATATAAATTAATAACAGTCCTTTAGGCTTTGAGAACTAAGTGGTTAGTATTGCATAATTGTAAAGTTGTCTTGAGTTACTTAGGTGCTATTGATGAAAAGGGTTCTAGTTGAAATAAACAAAATAATCTTGTTTGGGAGTGTAATTTATTTAATAAAGATTATTAAAGTCCAGCAGCTACAGAGATGGGCGGCGCATCAGGCTTGGCAGCCTTCACGTCACTCATTGGGGAGGTAGGGAGGATCTCTTCCTTCGGCTCAACCACAGAGACATTGTCTGGCAGAGGCTTCTTAGGGCCTGTCTTACCGTTAGGGTCCCATGGCAACATAATCTTCACCTTAATGCCCAGGACACCTGCGGAAAAAAAAAGTTCCATTCATAATTTTCTAAGGGATTTAATAGATAAATCTAAAGAATCAATTTAATATTTTTTAAACTTAAAACTACAACAAATATTCTAACTTTGATTCGGTTTTGAGAATATTGCATATAATCTAAGGATACAACCCTTAAATCTGGTGATTCGAGACTCAAATCCTCAGAGAGGGTGGGGAGGGGGGGAGGGGAGAATCTTCAATTTTTCAAGGGTGAATTTGTTTTAGAGCTTTAATACTGCTTATTGCTAGTTCAGAACCAATTTAATTTTAGGATGAACTTGGCAACCAGATCCCAGAACAGTAATTTAAAACACTTAACTGAATGTTCTAGTTATGAGTGGATTATAAGATGGAATGTTAACATTCAGTTACTATTTGTGTTTACTATTATTTTAGTGTTTATATTTCCTCTTTTTAATGTTCATAATTTTTCTACAAGATTTATTGAAGATCCATATTTATTAATTGATTCAAATTCACAAATAGTTATGCAACAGTAACATCCCACTGCCCCCAAATAAATATGAATTAAAAAAAATAGATTTGGCTTTGGGAATGTCATAGCCTTCACTTCAAGTCAAATTAACAAATTCTTTCAATGCCTGTAAGAATCAATTTCGGCATAATTAGATTTGATATTTTAAAAGGATTAATTACTATTACAATAACTTTTCATAGTATTTTCAAGAAATCCAGATGAAAATTAATAAAAATAACATTCAATTGACAGTATCTTTATCAAAAAACTACTAGCTAGACAAATTAGCATACCTTGTCTTAGAAGGACGTGGCGTGTGGCTGTGTCAACATAGTCATTGGTAGGTTCTCCGCTGTGAATCATAAGACCATCCACAAACTTCATGGACTTAGCTCTCTGACCTCTTAGTTTCCCGGACACCACCACCTCGCATCCCTTGGCACCACTCTCCATGATGAAACGCAAAACACCGTAGCAGGCCCTGTCAAACCACACACAAGTCATGTAAGGCCATTTCTCACTATTCTATATAAAAAAAAAGTTATGAACTGAACTATAAGGATGCGCAAGACTCAAAAACATATTAACTAAGACAAGGAAAAAAAATCCCACAGACATTTAAAAAACCAAACAGAATTTATTATTTCTAATTATACTCTAGAATCTAGATAAAGGACTAACTTTTTCCCCAACAGCCTAAGAAATTCTCACTATCAAACTTTATTATTATTATTATTATTAGCACCGCGTCTTACTACTCGTTCGGGTTATACGCACTTACGCTAATGTGTAATGGTAGGGTGATTGTGAGATGAAATGGTGGACCTACAATTTAACATGGGATCCGAACCACGGTGGTTGGTGGCCTTGCTTTCCACACATTGACAAGATGTCTTGTCAGAGGTGAAGGAAGGGTTTGGTAATCAGATAAATATGTGCCGGGACCAGGGATTGAACCCCGAACCCCAGCACAGAAATCCGACACCTTACAACTAGACCACCAGGTCACCTACTATCAAACTTTGACATTATAAAAAGTTACACTCCAATTTTTCTTTTAGCAATGTGCCTTCCTACTTGTTCGGGTCATACGCTTATGTATTAATTTCGCTAATGGTTTTAGGGATGTGGAAGGTTATATTTATAGGAAGTATGCTCACATTTGAGTGGAAAAATCGCCCTTAATACATCCAAACGAGATTCGAACCTTGATCTTGTCATTGGCAGTCTAGTCTATTGCAATAGTATAACCTTACACGCTGCGGCCACCGACGCACTATACATGTGGTATACATTGAGGCCATCACTATTTTATTAAATGCACTTAAAATGTATATGAGTTATATCTGAATGAATTATATGATAAGGCGTTAATTGCCATTTTGGGTTGACAAACCTTGAAATTGCAATAATAATAGTAACTAAACGATAATCCAAAGCAAGTGCCAACTCAAATGTCAAAAATAATTTCAACACTCCATAATTTACATTTTTTTACTTTCAAAGGAAGTTTTACAGTCTCACATCTTGATATTTTTTTAATATTATCATTCCGAAAAAGTTATTGCAATTAAATTAAGTGATTGATAAAAAAGAATTAATATTAGTCATAAATAAATGTATAGGCCCTACTTTCAAATATGTGTAAAGCTTCAATTTAACCTGTGGGGCTAAAGTAATTGTATGGTTTGTAATAAAACCAATTGCATTGAAACTAACACTATGGTATTTGCAAGAACCATTTTTTTAAATGTAGGACACTATTTGGACAAGAAAAACTAGTAAACATGCGGGATTCAAACCCTTACTTCATCGCTAGCAATATGTGACGTGTCAAGACCATGTAAGCACCAAAGTGGGTTAGCAACCGTTACCTAAAAATGTGAATATATATTTTCTGTCATAGGAGTGACCACATTAATATTTGAAAAGTTATGTTTAATTCATATGCTCAACATAACCAATCAAGGTGGCAATCCTTCCGTCCCCGGCATTCCTTAAACTAAATAAGCATTATATAACATATTGCAGCCAGAACTAAAATAAGCCCCCCCCCCCATTAAGGTCTCTGAATGGGGAATACTGTACTTGTAAGAAGCCAAATGAAAGAGCTCCACTCCAGTATGCTGGCCATTAACAAACAACCAACCCAGCATGAAAAAAATGTATGCGCACGTGAGTGTCGGAATATGCAGCTGACAAACTATTGTGAATGGTAAACAGTATATACATTTTCATTCACCTAATGAATAAGTGAAATAGGCCTAGTTTAACAATACATGGCAAATATTTATCGTTTTAATTTTACACTTTTTTTTGTTCTTTAGAACCAATAATTGTAATTTGTATCAGCAAATTTATTCAAATATACATTCACAATGCTAAAGAAGCTTCCCATGAAGTAATGTGTACTTGAGAATTTCACTGTGCAGTAAATTTTTTTCATCACTAATTAATAAATATTAGCCATTTCTGAAGGAGTGGATGACAGGAGAAAAATCGAGGAGTCGAATATTTGGCCTATCGACTTCGCAGCCCTGCCTTTGGTAGTGTGTAGGGATATTGATATGCAAGATTAAATAATAATCACCTTCTCACTGCCAAACCCCCAATTAGTTTGTACCGCAAGGACTCTGCTTGAGCTATAGCGCACAAACCACGGGTAGCCACTTTTTCTGCATAGAGCTCAACAGAATTTTCAGGAAAGCTGAACCTCTTCTGAACAACTGAAGTCAGCTCCCGAATGCGCCTCCCCTTCTCTCCAAGAACATTTTGTGTGCGAGTTGCCATGATGATAATTTCAGTCCTTGTAGGGGTAACACGAACTTCCACACCAGAATAGCCATCTTCAGCTAGCTCCCGAGTCAAAAACTCATTCAATTCTGCTTTGAATACTCCATCGCCAACAAACTAAAACAAGAGGTTGATTAAATAGGATTAGTATCTTCAATCATATAATGTACACTTGGCCTACCTCAAGAGATTACTAAAAATGACGTTAAGCCACACTGGCAAACATTTTTGACACACGCTAATGTCTAGATCTCAGTACAGCCAATTATATATTAGATAAAATTTAATTTTGCTAGTTTTTTAGCAGCGCATCTTAATACCCGTTAAGGTTATACCTTTAAGTAGGCCAACTAAATAAGCTAATGGGTTTAGGGATAGGTTATATTTATGGGAAGTGTACCCAAATTTGCGTGGAGGGAGAGTGGAAAACCATTTTGGGAAAACCACCCTCAGTACACCTAACCGAGATTTGAACTTTGATCTCCCTGCAAGCAGTCTAGTCTAATGCAAGAGTAGCGTGTTAGACCAAAAGGCCACCAAAGCGGGTTGTTAGTTCGAAATAAGATGTAGCTTTAAATTATGAAACAAATGACATCTAGATGTATAAATTTTGAAAACTTTTAATACATATCACCTGTAAGCAAAACTCAACAATAAATCGCCCAAATAACTTTGAGAATGTAAATACTGACTATTACCTGTAGCTTTTCCGTAACATTGCTTGTATTACCCATGATGCTGTGCACTAAAATGGCTATGATGTAATTGAATGTGTACCATTCACGATTAGTTATTTTAAAATGTAATTTATTAATACAAGGATTGATTTAGTTGAAATGTGTATCCAATGGTTTATAATATGATTTTGTGAGGACAATAAATTTAGTTTGCATTTTAACTTTAACTTTGCGCGACATTTTTTATAACAACTTTAAGTTAATAATGATTTTCTTTAGAAAGCATACATAGGGCTAGCTATTATTTATTAAACTTTAGGTATGTGGATGGACACATGAGATAGCTTTCAAGACCATGTTCAACAATAATGCAACATGAGATAGCTTTCAAGACCATGTTCAACAATAATGCAAAAAGATCACTTAGGTGGTAAGCTCATTAATTAGTTTCAAAGTTTTGTTTTTTTGATCCTGCGTATGTTTGAAAAAATGAATGGCACATAGGTTATTAAAAACCTTTTTATTAAAGGAAAAACAGTCAAAAATGGGACATGTTGGTTATCATCCCCATTAGTAATGCGAAAATCCTACTTAAGCTAAAGGTAATGAAAGTTAATATGTAAGCTCACAACTTTGTGCCAGTGTAATATCAAAAATACCACAAGTTTTGATGTTTGAAGAATTAAAGTAAAATAAATCTAAATAAACTCAAAGTGTTTTTAAGTTTGAGGAATCTTTTTTGACATATTGAATGGCTAAAAATTGACAGATTTTATTACTAAGACTAAATCTTGACAATGGGAATTTTATTCGTATTTAATATCATAACAAAGGAATAGAATAAATTAATGTATTTACAAATAACTTGTAATAACATAAGTTTGAAGTTATTCAAAAATAAATAAAACCAATCCAATCCATTTCATCCTAGCCATAATTATAACAATTTACTAAATTAATAGTCAAGGATGGGCAATATAATAGCAGAACAAAATGTGTTTAACATATAAATTACTCAAAATGAATACATTTTAAATAGATTAGACATTTACCTTCCTTTTCTTCGAAATTGGTGTAGCCATTTTCACTAAAATCACATGGAAAGAACAACTCGGAACAGGATATGTTCCGTAACAACAGGTTAATAAAGCTACCAAAATGAAATTTCTGTTAGTTATTCATAGTTATGTTGAAACTAATACCATCAATATTTTATAAATATTCACCACACCTCAAAAATAACTAGATTCTTATTTGGAATAGCTATATTTATTTATATAATTGCTTATATGGATCGCTATTAAATATTTAGCTTCAGAATAAGAAATAATTTATATAAAAAAAGATTAATACATTATCAATATATTGGAATGAACTAGAATATTATACCTTCGAATCGTTGTTATAAAATAGTTTTATTACAAAAATTAAAACGTAAATATATTTACTAAATCTTTTCTTCCTTTAGTTTTATTATAATTTATGAATTTATAACTGTTTTGAATTGTAGATAGCTTAAAATAAATATTTTATGGTTTAGTCAGCATTGAAAGAAACTGAACCCCGGATATTTAAAAACTGCCACCATCTAACCTATCGTCAAACCTTAAAACTGTAAGGCCTTGATGCTATTGAGGGGGTGGAGGACATATTTACCAAACTTAAATGTAATGAGGCATGGTATGGGCACTAGCTGATCCCATAAACTAGTTTGGGGCACTATCTCTAGGAGAGCCTGCGATGGTGTCACAGAGGAATGCGCATGCGTGGACGTGAAGTCCATAGAAAAAGGAAATGTGAAGTATATGTAAAACTCACGATTACTGTTTTGTTAGCTATATATCGTTTATTATCAGGGGTTTAGCTAGATCTTACAACTTATAACGTGATTTATTTATAAAATAACGTATTTAGTTACATTTGATTGAATTCGATATAGGAATTGATTAATTAACATTCCCCACCCAAACGGGCAGTAAGACGCGGTGCTAAATAATAACATTCCGCAATATTAAATGCGTTGTGTTACAAGTGAAACGTATTGCTTCCAATCTTTTAGTTCACGGCACTGACGCCACAAGCGCTATCGATGTGGTTCTACTTGCCAACATTATAGTGGTTTTCTATATTTATCCCTTTTCTATGTTGTTAGTATTTTCCATAACCTATCTTTAGCTCAATCTTAAAATTTATGGAGACGCAGATCAGATCTTTCTTAACGGAATCTTCAAGTAAAGATAGAATGAACATTTAAGCGGAGATGAAATATACCTAGTAGGTTTTGAGATATAAAGATACTGACACAACCAATGGTCTGGTCTTCGCTGACTCAACACAACCAGATAGTTAAAGTTTTATTAAAATCTTAAATTCTGCGTATTAGCAAGGAGCACCGGTTAACTTTCAATCACCAAGTTGTACCCTGGGTACGCATCAGGCCTCAGACAGCAATCAATGGAGTTGGGGGTTTATTAGCACCCCCAACAAATGGGGGAAGCCCCGGGACAGTTCAGGTTCACCGGTCAGGTCGGGTTTCGGATGATGGTCCTGGCAAAAGGGATTGAAATAACAGTTTACTGTAGGTATTTGATAATCTGTGTGGAGTCCTTGTGATCGGAGAATCTATTAATATCCGGAGCATCCAGCTGAAATCCCAACTAGTGAACGGGGTGGCGAAAAGTTTTGTGGTTTAAGCACTTTCTCTCAAATATTACGAATGCTTGTGAGCTAGACACGATCAAGGGCTCACGTGGTTGTATCAACTTACATAAGTATCGAGCATCTTAATTTGACGCACCTTAGCATTCTAAGCATTATCACACTTAGATGCCAACGTATAAAATAGAAAGAGAGTGGAGACAATTAAAAATTCACCTAAAGAACGCTGGTTATAGAGATCAATGGAGTCAGGCTTTACACATTTATTTAATCAATGACATTTCATTGGCTGTGATCATTTGATATGATCTGTGATATTGTTCTTAAGTCTGGTTCCAAGATTAATGTTATCTGTGCTGTTGTCTTACTTATCTGTGCTGTGGATTATTATATAATTCGTATTAAATATTAAAGTCGGTCTTGATCTCTTATATAACAATTATTATGATACGATGGCGATAGAATGGAAAAAGCTGTTAATTACTTTGACGATTATTGCTCTCTGTTTTGTGGGTATACCTATTCATGTTTCTAAAGAAAAAGTAGAAGAAAAAGAAGTGTTGTTCCAAGTTTATATTAAAAAACATAATAAGTCATATGTGCTGGGTAGTACTGAGTATCATCAACGATATGACAGTTTCAAGGTATTTTTTAAAAACTAATTTTAATTATCATTACTAGCTCAGGAGGATATTGGATATGGATGGGGTTAGGAGGCCGAGAGGAACACCAAGGGACAGAAGGCTTAAGAGAGTAAGGAGTGTGGAGGAGAGGTGAGAGGACTGTGCCATGGTGGGGGAGGAGAGGTTGATGGGAGGATAGGAGGTGGTGGAGAGGCTTGTGTTACAAACAGACCCAGCCAATGGCTGGAAGCTGCTTTATTTTTTATTTTTAGCCTCACGTCTTACTACCTGTTCAGGTTATACGCCAATGTACGAATTACACTAATAGGCTAGGAATTAGGAAGGCTTAATTTAGAGAAAACGCATCCGCATTTGCTTGGAGGAATGTCAGAAAACCATTTAGTCAAAATTACCCTCAGTGCACCCGACTGGGATCAAACCCTGATCTCCCCGTCCTCGGCAGTTGAATATAGTCTTAACATGAGATTAGCGTGTTAGACCACTCAGCCATCTAAGCGGGTTGGAAGCTCTTCATGATGATGAGGATGATTATTAGCGTACAATCCAATTGAGTAGTAGGATATGGTGCTAAAAATACTATTTTTAAAGGTATGCCCTACTTAAAAATAATGCCACTTAATACCATGCACATATTAATCTTTAATTGAACAAATATTGCAATATTAATACATACTATTGAACAGCTAAATGCTTTTATAACTGCATTGCAGGGGCAACATTGTCTAATGCAATGATTTCTAAAGTGGACTCTACCATCTCTTGTGGAGGTAAGGATTCCTTAGGGGGAGGGAGGCATTAAGGGAACCATTTCTGATCTCCACCATGTTAAATTGCTATTATTAAGGTAGGCACACCATTATTTAAATAACCGTTCAAGATAATATAACCTAACTAAATTTTTAATGACAGGCCTACTGTATTTGAAAGCTTTGGGGTCAAGAAGATTTACATTGTTAGGTACATTTCACTTGTATTATGTACAAAACCTGACCTTTCATACATCAAACAAGACATTTTTCATTAAATTCTGGGATCCTTGAATATGTTTTACAATATTCACAAACACGCTCAAATATTGCATTCATAACATTTTATCTTGATGCATGGTCCTATAAATTCCTATTCTATTAAGCTATCTTGATCCTTTAATTCTCTCTCATTTAAAATACCTATTTTAAAAACAATATTCGTCAAAATTTGTATTTATTCACATATGAAAGGTTAGGTTAATTTGGTTTGGGATAGTTTCAGCTATAAACATTATAAATATTATGTGCCATGCATTTTTTTATTGCATGTCAAAAATCTTCAACACAATAATTGAAATAGCTTTTCCAGTTTTGTCCAAAAGGCGTGACATTCTTCTTTAGGCTGTTATATTAAAAGATGTACAAAATGTTTCAGTCAAAAAATAATAAAACAATAGTTACCCATTCACTTATTCAACACCTTAGCTCAGTTGATAACGTGACTGTCTGCTGAATTAAGGGTCCCAGGTCTGATTCCCGGAATGACCTAAAAATAATCATTGGTGATATATGGTTTTACCATTTCACAGTGATGAATTAACGGCTGGGGACTGGATGTTGTGCTTGCCCTAGTCTTAAATTATATTATTAGGCAAATAAAGCTACGACAGGCCAAGCCAGGCGGTAGTGGAAAATATATTAAGGGCAGTCTTATGACTATTGGGTGAATATTGCTATCATGAGGTTAAAGTTAACAACCAGATAAAGGTTATCAACCAATTTAATATCTTATGCATATTATGAACTTAATTTATCTGCCGGATAGCAATCTTAAGATAAATATATTTTTTATGCAGAAAACGTAAGGTTGGTTCTGTTTTTCTGGTTCGTGCATGCGTATAAACCCTGCTGCCGCTACTACCTTGGCTAGTGGCTACATCTACAACGCTCAAATTTTTTTTAAAATAATTGCGGCTAAACGAGTGCAAGGAAACAGTCGGTGTCACATGGGTGCAGAAGCTAGGTTGTCCTGCAAGTATTAATTTCAGTGTCTGCCAAAATGTGGTTAATAGTTTGGTATAACGTTTACAAAATTTCATTTATTGTAGACTACTCACATTTTAATAATTTGTTCTTGTATAACTCTTAACGCTACAAATAGTTTGTCAGTTTTTATAAAAATGTGAATTAAATGTTCTAACTTTATATATAGTTAGAACCTAGGTCTGTGCCTACTAAACAGGTGAACCAAGATTTTAAACTTAAAATATATTCTTATAGGCGAAACCTCATGAAAAACAACTCGTCGCTATGGCAACGACCATTTTAACTTTCAGATAAAAGTTATAAGGTACTTTAACCTCCCGATAAAAATGGGATGGATAAATAAATTTTACCTGGCAGATAAATGCTATCTGGCATTCATAAGACACACTTTTAACTTAATGACCAGATATAAATATTTATCTGCCGGATTAATATTTATCCAGGAGTCATAAGACCAACCCTACAAGACTTAGCTTGTTACACTAAAAAGGAAAGTGTTGTGAACTTACTTGTAATAAATTATACGTTAAATTACCATTGGATTGTATTAAAGGATTTTGTAGACAACTCAAATTAGGTGTTTTTTCATAATTTAATAAAATTTTGTAGCATGATTTTAAAATAATATTGAAAATTTCCTTTTGTTGTTGTGCTTGGATGCTAAAAAATATAAAATTTACCACCTTTTGACATAGAAAAAAAAATTACAGAAAGAATATCACCCTTGGCACGTGAATAATCTCCAAACTATTTTGATAAAAATATTTTAAATAAT
Organism: Timema poppense; assembly: GCA_902141375.1. NCBI lineage: Eukaryota > Metazoa > Arthropoda > Insecta > Phasmatodea > Timematidae > Timema > Timema poppense. The sequence continues at coordinate 88,397 of CABFOV010001442.1, forward strand.
ATTTATTTTAATTATGTAAACTTCAAATACCCTATAAGATGATTATGTAGAACCTACTCATAATCAAGTGTTGAAAATCTCATTCTTATACTCAATATCTTTTTAAATAAAAGTGTAGCCAACCTAAATTAGGAAAAGCGGAGATTATTTTGAAGATGAGGTTGAAGTCAGGGAGATAAGGAGGGGTAAAATTATGTGTAACCAAATCTTACTCGAAAGAGAATTTTCAATGCAGACCAGCTAAAAAAATAGGATTATCAGAATATTCTTATTCTAGTGTCTTTTTTTAAAGTTATTTGCTGTATATATCGCCTTTTTTTTTATCTAATTGCCTCCCTTGATTTTTCTTTATTTAAATCCAACATAGCGTTTAGACCAGCGGATCCGCACACAACTTTTGCAGCATTCTCACTTTGCCCAACTTGCCATTATTAAATGTTATATTCAAGTCATAAATAAGTAATTTTACCGTGTAAAATTCTATAAAAACTATTTGTGAGCCACAATAACATAAAGCTGTTGAATTGCTCATTCTGATTTTGAGTCTTGCCATGAAACCATGTCTTCATTAGAATTTTTTTTTTTCACAGATCTTTGTATATTATCATTATATTCATTACCTACTGCTTTAGGTAATAAACAATGAGGCTATAGATTATGAAAATATATTAAATTTACATAATTCGGTAGATACGTAATTTGGTAAATTAGTTTGCCCCATATTTGGTAAATTAGTTTACTTCAAATCAACTTCAAATCTTGTACTTTTATTCTAATTTGTAAAAATAACAAACCCTTTTGTTAACAACTGTAAAAAATACAAACAGACATTAATTTGTTTAAATCAAAAAATATATAAATGAAACTTTGGCGTAAGTAGATAAACTGTGGAAATTACCAATTAAAATAAAATACACACAGATTTTTCTTTTTAAATCACTGTATCACACTAATAATATAATGATTAATTAATTCTGGATATGATAAATATAAAACATGACATATAATATATTATCAAGTTATATCCAGGAAACCCACCTCGGTGGCGTAGTTGGCTAACGCGCTTGTCGTGTTGAGCTTGACTGCTGAGGACGGGGAGATCGAGGTTCGAATCTCGGTCGGGTGAACTTGGGGTGGTTCTTCCTAAAGGATTTTCCACTCCCCCTCCACGCAAATGCAGGTTCACTTCCTCTATTTCAACCTTCCCAATTCCTAATCCATTAGAGTAATTAGTACTTAAAGCATATAACCCGAACGGGTAGTAAGACGCGGTACTAAATAATAATAATAATATATCCAGGAAACTTTTTTTTTTAAATGGGTACTAGGCCGGAGGCCCTAATAATATCTGAAAATGAATAATTTTGCTGAAGAATGACACAGAAGCAAGTGATCTGAGACTCCTGCTAAGTGAGTAAAACCAGACATAGGGACACTGTTACTACTTCATCAATACTATTCATCATAGTAATAATACACTCAAAAGTGAAGTAGTTACAAAATGTATTTACATGAATTGCTTGTTAACTGTCAGACTTTGAAAAGTTAACATTATTGTTTAAACCAATATTGTTTAGTCCATTTGACATCACCATCACCGTCATCATCAATTGTTTCCAGCCTGTGGGTCAGTTTAATAAAATACCTCCATCTTTCTCTTTCCACCATTATTCTTCCTTTATTTAGTTCCATTATTCATCTCTCACTCACACACTTGATGTTATCTGATTCCCTCATATCATTTTTTTGGTCTCCCTTGTGGCCTTTTTACTTCCTACTTCATTCCTAATCCTGTTTTCACTAGTGTCAGCTAACATTCTCTTCACAAACTTCATTTCCGTGGTCTAATTAACTAGACTACAAAGTTTTAATTTAATTTTAGATAAATGGACCATTAAATGTTAATGTCTTGAATTTTATTGTGCTATTTTCCTACTCAAGGAGTTGCACAAACCTTTATTATGATTAATGCCTTTTTATTTAGGGGGGCTAAGGGGGTGTTGGATTTAAGTTTATGGCACCAAGGGGGCAGTGGTCCGAAAAAGTTTTGTAACCACTGGTATTCTCATAGTAAATTTGATTTCCGGTGACAAGGAGATTGGGCTTTGAGTATTTGTTGGGTGGTGTAGATTCACACACACTCCCCACTGAATGTGGGTATAATTCCTTTACTTATACTTTACTCATCCTTATTCCATTAGCATAATTAAAGTATGTAGATAATCCAAATGGGTTTGAAGGAGACACAGTGAAAAAAAAACTTGTATAATATAATTTATTTCTAAAGGCCCTCTTGTCTTGAACCTGTTGATAATTTACACTTTGAAATCATTTGAACGTTTAATTTAACCTTCAACACATTTAAACTAAAATAAAAAAAAGAATGACTTGAGCAATAAAAATGCTTAGCACAATTTTATCCACAGGGGAATTAATGCTGTCAGTCTCGTGTTGATTGTGGTATGTAAAAGAACACTGTAAGGTATGTAAAAATACCTTTCCCGGCAAAATTGATAAACTCTTTCACTCTCGCTCATAGACATTCTTGTCTGCTTAGATATAATCAGTCAGTTCAGAAAGTGCACGTTAAATACCTCAAATAAATAAATAAATAAAACTAAACTTTAGGAACTACTTTAGTAACTGTTCTTCCTACCAAAAACAGAGTATAGAGATACCGTATGCAGGTTGGTTCATTTATATAGTTTATAATGGGCCCTATTACATCTTTACTCTTTCTACTTCTATAGGAGTCCATGACAATGGTGGAAAAACTAAACAACAACCGGTCATCAAATTTGAGTGCTGTTTATGGAATCACAAAATTTTCTGACCTGACACAAGATGAATTCATCAAGCACCATTTAGTACCGAAACTGCATCACCATGTTAAACTGAGGTTGCAATCTTCACTTGCCCATCATAACAGGATCAAAACAAGGGCATTGCCTGATCAGCTGCCTTTAAAAGTGGATTGGTAAGCTTGATATTAATATTTGCTAGACATTTTAAAACCTAAGAATATTTTGATAGCATAGCATTTATTTATTTACCTGCCTCGGTGGCGTAGTTGGCTAACACACTAGTCATGTTGAGCTCGACTGCTGAGGATGGGGAGATCGAGGTTCGAATCTCGTTCGGGTAAACTGGGGGTGGTTTTTCCTAAATGGTTTTCCACTCTCTCTCTCAACGCAAATGTGGGTTCACTTCCTCTAATTCAACCTTCCCAATTCCTAATCCATTAGCGTAATTCGTACCTAAAGCGTATAACCTGAACGGGTAGTAAGACGCAGTGCTAAATAATAATAAAAATATTTATTTATTTCAAAAACAATTTTTTCACATGCTATGAAAACAGCAACATACTCCGCTAGGTAAACTTAGGTGTTTGCCTAGGACTCAGAGATCCTAGGGGCGTGTTCCACTGAAATGTAATTTTTTTAAGGGTGTGTGTGAGTAGGCATATTTCACTTTGAGTTGAGTTTGAGTCGTGTTTGAATAAAAAACAAATGTTTATCAGGTTCGAGTAGTATAGAGCAATATTTGTACAATAAATATTTCATGTTGAATTTCTGTAATAGATACATGCATAAACCATAAATAAGTAAAACATTTTTTTTAGAATTACATTTTCTTGTGAAAAATTTACATTCACACAAATTAAAATTTAAAAAAAAATTAATAAAAATCAATATAGTATTGTACAGTTTTTTAATTTTTACTAGACAAAATAAAATTGATTAAACTGGAAACTTTTGAGAAAATATAGAGTTTCGAGTACACAAATTTTTGGGGTTTGGATTGACCAGCTACTAAAACTTGACTTGAACTCGAATTTTTGAATAATCACGCAACCCTAATTTTTTTTAGTGAACTTAAAAAATAATTATTTAAATTAAATAAGCTAATAATTATTTCTAAATCATCCAAAGATTTTATCTAATACTAAGATATATATTTAAAAAATCGATTAACACTATAATCACTTTTATGTTTTTATGACATTCAGAGTCTCTTTGAGCTGAAGCTGGCTATTTTCTTGGCCTGTGACATCCCAAATTATACTGAATAGACCTATGACTAGTTCAAGGACTCTTAGCAAACTTTTTTTCTCACAAAATTGCTAAATGTATGAGTAAGTGCACCAGAAACCCCTCTTTAAATACTCCCTGCTCATCAGTAGTATCTCACAACATTCAGTTCTAGATACACTTGTACATTTGTTAACAATACAAACTAGTCCTTCCGCCCCCCTCTTCTCCCTCCCAAAACAAAAATACTGGCCTGGTGTTTGACCTAGATATACTTTCACTGTGCCTAAAACCCAATTTGGATAACATGTCAGGAGGGAGAAGAAAGTGCTGACACCGATACGGAATCAAAGAACATGTGGAGCCTGTTGGGCGTTCAGTGTGGTCGAGACGGTTGAAACAATGAGCGCCATCAAGACTGGCTCCTTACAGGTCCTCAGCGTTCAAGAAGTGAGTAGTTTTTAAACAAATAGTACTAATATAAGAGGTGGTATCCAAAATTTTCCAGACAGATGCTTTAAATGTCGTAAAACTCACCTTAGGTCCTAGTGGGTACCATTACCCTTGAAGTAGTCTCCTTCTGCAGCTAGACATCAGTCCCAGGGGCTCTGCCATTTTTGGAATGCTTCCTGGAAGTCGTGTTCTGTGAGAGTGTCCAGCACCACTTACGATTCTTCATAGGGATCTTCTCAATAGTGTCAGAACAGTGGCCTTTAAGCTTGATATTCTTTTGCAGGTATATAAAGAAGTCGCAGGGGACCACATTCGGGTAGTAGGGTGGGTGGAGAATGACATTCATTTTGTTTTGGGCAAAAAGCTGCTGGATGAAAAGGGAAGCACGAGACGAGGCGTTGTCATGGTGCAACAACCATTTCGGTTGTCGCCAAAGTTTGGAGAGACATTCTCGCAAATTTTCAGGCAATCGCTGCAAAATGTCCCAGTAGAACGTGGAATTGACTGTTTGGTCTTCCTGAAGACTTATTTGTGTACACTCCCCTTGATGTCAAAAATATTTACTAGCTTACTCTTGACCTTGTGCTTCACCTTTCTGAACTTTCTGGTCTTGGTGAGCCTGGGATTTTCCATTGGGATGATTGTTGCTTGGTCTCAGGGTTGTAACAGTAAACCCAACTCTCATCACCAGTTATAACCCTGAACAAGAAGGTTGCATCGTTGAAGTCAACCTGACCAAGCTCATTGCAGTCGTTGATGCACTGCTGTTTCTGGTCAGCTGTCAGAATACTGGGGACCCGCCTTGGTAGCAGAGTTGGCTAACACGTTAGTTTGTGTTGAGCTAGACAGCCGAGGACGAGGATATCGAGGTTTGAATCTTGCTCAGGTGAACTGGGAGGGTGGTGGGGGTGTTCCTAAATGGTTTTCCACTCTCCCTTCATGCAAATACAGGTTCATTTTCTCTTTATTAAACAGTCCTAATTTCTAGCTTATTAGCGTAATTAGTACTCAAGCTTACAACCCTTACGGGTAATAAGATACGGCGCTAAAAAAAATAATACCGGGCACGGATTTAGCGGCGACAAAGTGCATGCCCGACTCAGCAGTCAGAATCAGTTGGCATGACCCATGATTAATTCCCACCTACTCAGTAATGTTGTGAATGGTCCAAAGTTGATTCTGACCGATGAATTGTTGAAGTTTGGCAACCTTGTCAGGTGTTGTGCAGTTGCTGGGCCTTCAAGTATGTTTGTTGTCCTCAACAAATGTCCGACCAGTCTTGAACTGAACCTTCCATTGAAACACCTGTACAAGGCCAATGCTTTATTCCCCTAAACACTTGTTGAATCACTGCTAGGCTCTTCATCACACTTTCTGAGAGTCACACAACCCACTCACTGTTCCTTTTTTGGATCCATCGGGAAAATTGTCACAGACCATGTACATAAGTACAAATAAATAGACATGAAAAATCAACACAACCACCATGCTGCCTGCAACTTAGTACACTGACCCCCAGGACATGCTAGTACTACCATCTATTGTTGTATAGAACTACTCTATAACTTAGTTATATTCATAGTGATTTAGTAAGGAGAATTATAATAATAATTATTCAAGGAATGCCCAGTAAAAATTAAATTTTTTCTGTCTTTAACTTTTTCCTTATTTCATTTTTAATTAGATCCTTTTGTTATTGTTTATTGGGCGTTCCTTGAATAATTATTACTCTATAACTGTCGTCCTTATTATGGTGGCACTTGTCTGGAAAATTTTGGATACCACCTCACATATACAAACGTTTTTTCCAAAATATTTCAATATTATGGTCAGATCTCACTAAAAATATTCAAGCGAGATTTTAATTGTTTTCTTAATCTTTTATTTTTTGTTGAAAAAACATTAATCTGTACTCTCCTGACTCACACACTTTTGTTATAAAATAAATGCTGTTAGGAGCAAGACTATGGAGTCGGAGTTGAAAACAATTTTGGGTGGAGTCGTTAAAAATGTATCAACTCTTGACTTCAAAATAGAAACTTATAAATTCATAACAATATATGAAAAATATATATAATTTTAGTTTGATTCTTTTTTATTATTTAGGACCAATATTTGTGGTCTTAATTGACAAATTTATTAATAAACAAATTCACAATGTCAAATAGGCTTCCTGTGAAGTAATCTATATTGAAGCATTTTACTGCAGTACATTTGTTATTACTAATAAATAAAGAAATGCAAGAGTTTAGGTTATTTTAGTGGAAAAGTGGTGATATTTTTCTCAAAAAGCGATGATATTATAAGCTGAATGTGATGTTGTTATGTATGTGAATATGAATCGCATTAATTAATATTTGTTAAAAAAAAACTAGGATAAAATTGTCTAAATTTTTTTGGTTCATATTTTGTATTTAACAATTTATTAACATATTCAGAGAAAAATCTAATATAAATACACACAAAACATTCCATATCAAACACATATCAAACTCGATATATCAATATCATTACCTTTGAGTCTTACAGATAGTGATGTCGAAATAATCAATCATCAACTTAGGTTTAGACCAAATAATAACAACACCGAAACATGTCATCATAAAAGACTAAACTACTATCAAATATGGAGAAGGGAATATAAATCAAGAAGATATAATTTTACCAAACATGACCGCCTGTAGCAAGGTTCATATATTGTCTTTACTTGGACCTAGCATGAAATCTCTTAAAGGCTTTAAACAAAGAATAGATCTATCAAAATTAAAGTATCGTAATGTGTAAATGTAGAAATTGTAATTTTTAGTGCTAACCTCAGATAAAAAAAAGCTTTGATATCCCGAAAGCACTCATTTTTCCTGCGATTCATTTTCTACCAATAAAATAAGTAAATTATTATTATTATTATTTAGCACTGCGTCTTACTACCCATTCGGGTTATACGCCTTAAGTACTAATCACGCTAAATGGGTTAGGAATTAGGAAGGTTGAATTAGAGGAAGTGAACCCGCATTTGCGTGGAGGGAGAGTGGAAAACCATTTAGGAAAAACCACCCCCAGTTCACCCAACCGAGATTCGAAACTCGATCTCCCCGTCCTCATCAGTTGAGCTTAACACGAAAAAAATAAGTAAAAACTGATACTATTTGTATTTAGAAAAAAAAAAAAGCTTAAATTTGTGTGAAAACAGTATAATTCGTACAAAAATTCATTTTATTGCAGATGCGAATTTTGCATGTTCCTACTAATAAATATACTTAAGCAATTTATGAAGGAGTCTGGGTTGAATTCGGTGACAGATAGTATACACTTAGAGGAGTCTGAGCCCTGGCTAGGAGCATTCCTTAACATTTTCATTGTTACCAAAAGACCATGAATGTATTTATTGAAGTTTATTGATGTTTTGTTAATATATTTTTTCTCACCGCGTCTCACTACCCATTCGGGATATACAAGTATATTTTGATTACACTAATATATTAGGGAAGGTGAAGATATAATATAGATGAAATACACCCACATTTTCACTGAGGGAAGGTGGGAAAGCACCAGGGAAAAAACACCCTAGGTAGACCCAACTGAAATACTAGGGTAACCCCTGAAACAATTCGACCACCATGAAGTGGTTTGGAAGATAATTAAAACTTCAATAACTATGGTAGTATATTTTATATACCAATACAAATATTATATATGATCCCCAACAACTTTTATTTAAGAACAAGGTTTGTTAGTAAAAAATAACATTACTAAAAAAGAAATGTTAATTTTTTTTTTACAAAACTTGTTTGCATACCATTAAGTTGACAGTCTAGAAATACGGTGATATGTCTAACTTACATTGCGATGCATATTTTCGCCAACAGGTAAAATTCTGGTCCATTTTCTTAAATTATGCTTTCATAAAGTTTTTTTGGATTAGGCCTAGGGAGTCTTTCATTTAGAGCCAAGATACCATAGCTACTATCCAACTAAAATAAACTCCTTGACGCAAACCTGAAATTGAGCTATACCAACCAAGCAGCCACTGTCGTTAGTGATGATAGGGTCAACATTTCAGGATAGAGGGTGTCGTGTGGTCAGCACCACGGACTCTCGGCCGTTAATCTCACTTTTATAGACCGGAGCTGCTATTTATATATTTAAGTAGCTCCTAATTTGTCCTCACAAGGCTTAGAAGTGCTGAGGATTGAACTTGGGACCTCTGGATCTGTAGCCAGGGGGAATGACCATTAGACTTCAAAGGCACTCTTCACTAAAATAAATAGTTTCCAAAATATTACTTTTAATAATTAAATCTATTAATTTAACTTGAATATTGTACATTTGCTTGTTTACATGTCTTTAATTAGAACAACTGTTTATGATGTCAATGGATTTGTATCAGGTTATAGATTGCGCGAGAAATGGCAACATGGGTTGTGATGGTGGCGACACTTGTAACTTGCTAGAGTGGCTGGTGGCTAGCAAGACCAGCATAGAGCCGGAAAAGATGTATCCTTTCACCTGGCTGACACAATCTTGCAAGCTGAAGGGGTAATTCAGGCATTCTGGTGGCTTTTTACGTTGTACACTTCGTTTACCCTGAATTGCAACCAGGGCTGTGGGGTCTGAGCCAGAAGCAGTGCCGGGTGAAGTTGGTAAAAATCCACCAACTCCGACTTCAAAATGAAAAAATATATTATTATTACAATATATAAGATAAATTTATCATTTTAATGCTATATTTTTTAATTTTTTTTGATTCATTATTTGTAATTTTGGTTAACAAATTTATTCAAACATAAATTATTAACAATCCCAAACAATAATATAATGAAGGTCTCTGTATCTGAGCATTTTATGACAGTAAATTTGTTACTACTAATTAATTAACTTGAGCCATTTCTCAAGTCGGACAATAGAAAAATAGGGGAGTTAGATTCAAAGGCTTGGCGTACTGGCTCCACAACCTTGATTTTGTAGCAATCTTGCGCTGACCAATTAAATTATAGACCCATTTTATAAGTTTTACCATAACGTATAACCTGTCAAGCTAAGCTTGCTTCCTTTCAGAGTAAACAGAGTGTAAATTGCTTTATACAGTTTATCTTTTTTAGTTTCTTCTCGCCTGCTTCATTGTCTGAATGGTCTAAGGCATCACTCTCATGTTAGACTGGCCTGTTGATGAGAGGGAGATAGGGTTCTACTGAGGGCTGTTTTTCCTAAATAGTTTCTCGTTCTCCTTCCACACAAATATGAGTAGACTACCTCTAAAACTCTTCCTTTCTCATCCCTACTCCATTAGAGTAAATTATCATATACGTGTATAACCTGAACAGGTAGTAAGACGCGGTGATAAAATAAACAACTTCTCTCTTGAATCCGTCTCAAAATAAACTGGATTGAAATTTGTAGGTGATGAGTTTAAAATTCGAATCTCAGCCGGGTGCACAAGGAATTGGTTTACATAAAATTTTATTTATCACTTGATTTTCCCCATCCCCTATACACACTAATGTAGGTGCACTTCCTTTAAATTGACTTTCTCATCCTTTTGTTGCCCTAAGCACTAGACTGTTAACATCCTTAAGAACAAATTTATTTCAATTATAAATTTTTTTTTAGAATTGTTTAAAGTAATTATTGCTATTTTAATATATCACAGCACTTATACCATATTTTAAAAATGTATTTGCAGATCTGAACTGGGTGTGCAAGTTGCTCCAAATTTCACATGCAAATAGTAAGTATAAATTAAAAAATTTCTACTGTAAAATATTATGTGATAGGATACATTTTTATGATTTCGAGTCAAGTGAAGCCCTGCAATTCAAGAGCACCTAACAAATTAAGTTTAAAAAAAATTCATGCAGCCATATGCCAAGTTTGATTCTAAGTGAGCTGGGCTCGTCAGGTCTAGAACCCTAAAATTAATAAAGTATAAGGTAACGAGCGGTTCCCAAACTGTGGTACATGTGCTACCAGTGGTAAGTACAGTTATAACCGGCGCTATGATGTGGTAAGCCCAACAAAACAAGCAAGTTAAAGTTGGAAAAAGATTGGACCTCATAAAATCTTATAAATTTATTCAAACCCAGTCTAGTCAAAAGTAAAATATTTAAACAGTTGTTTTAGGGGTGTTAACCTATATTAAATCTCAAACTGCGAACCATTAAAAATGCACCGAAATAATAAATATTTAGCATTATCTTGGCTGTATACCGAATTACAAAAAATGTTGAGGTGTTAAGACATTCAAAGAGATTGGGGGCCACTGCTATAGGGTCATTAAAGTCGTAGCCAATGTCGAAAAATTTAATTCATTAAATTATACCGCATTAAACACACAAAATATTTAATTTTTAATTCAAGAGGTACATTTTTTTTTGATCTTATGTTCTACCTTTAATTCCCATGGTGGAAGTGTTAGGTTTTTGTTTACTTTTAAGCTTTTTGACTGGTATTAATCAATTTTATGTAAATTCATTAAATGTAGGGACGTTTTCAGATTAAAACCAAATAACATTATTAGCATCTCATGAGAAATCTCTTTTTTTGGATAGTGGATTAGCTATTCATCATAATTATCATCTTTATGAATTGTTTCCACCTGTGGCCGGCTCATTATAGTAAATTGCCTCCATCTCCCTCTGTCCTCCAACATTTTTCCTCGCTTACTCCAATCCATTATTCTTCTCTCACTCACATTCTGGCAGCTATCTGCTCCTTGCTTCTTTGCATCCGTTGTGGTCTTTTCTCCCCAAACTTGAATTCCATCATTCTCCTTGAGATTATTTCCTTTTACATTTTCATTACGTGTTTATACCATCTCACCCTTGCTTTATTTCTAATTTTGGCAAATGTAAGCTTATAAACATTTAATTTAAACTACTCGAGTTGGGGTCTCCACCATATGGACAGTCCCGTAATTACATTGATACGCAACCTGTATGTTGATATTCATTATAAGCATTTACTGTCACTGTGGCGGCCGGGGTTCAATCCTCGGTCCCGGCACAGATTTATCTGATTACCAAACCCTTTCTTCACCTCTGACAAGACATCTTGTGAATGTGGGGAATGCCAGGCCTCCACCGTGGTTCGGATTCCACGTTAAACTGTAGGTCCTCCATTTCATCTCACAATCACCCTACCATTACACATTAGTGTAAGTGTGTATAATCCGAACGGGTAGTAAGACGCGGTGCTAATAATAATAATAATAATGATAATGATAATGATAATGATGATGATGATAAAAATAAAAATAATAATAATAAAAAAATAATACTGTCACTGTGAATCAAACCTGAAACCTCTTGCTTGGTGGGCTTGTAACCATGTTGTTCGTTGCTAGTATGGTGGGCCAGGAGGACATGTTGATGACTCTGCTGGCGTCCCACGGGCCGGTAGCGGTGGCGGTTAATGCCCTTAACTGGCAGAACTACCTGGGAGGTATCATCCAGTTCCACTGTGACGGAGGGGTGGACCAACTCAACCACGCCGTGCAGCTAGTAGGCTATGACCGCTCGGGTCCCACACCCTTCTACATCGCCCGCAACTCTTGGGGTGCTGACTTTGGGGACCGCGGTTTCCTCTATCTTGCCATGGGCAGTAATATATGTGGTGAGTTGATATGAGATAAACTATAGCAGGGATTTGGTAGAAAGGACAGGGTTTGACAGCTACATCATCATCGGACCTTTCGGCCTTTGCGGGTTGTCTGGCACAACCCCTTCTATTCCTGTGGATCTCTCCAAGATTCTCCCTTTGCCATGTATCTCCAGTCTACTCCTTAAGCCTCTATGTCCTGCGCTTGGTCCATCCATCTCATCCATGGTCTTCTGATAGGTTTTTTACTCTTCTCATTATCTGTAGAGATTTTCTAGGCATTGTGTCCTCCACCATTCTCATCGTATGCCCTAACCATCACAACTTTTTCCTCTTCAGCGTCTCTTCTAATGGTATAACATTCAACAGGGTGTCTACCATCCGGGAAAATCAGGGAAAACAGGAATTAGCCGGGAATTTGAAGGGATCGGGAAAAAATGGGATTAAGTCGGGAATTTGGTAAATCACAATAAAAATCTGGGAAAATGATATTATACTCAAAATATGAAATATGATCATTAAATCAGTAAATTATGTCATTTTTTTGTTTGTAGCTGTGTAATATATTTTTTTTAATTAATAGTAAACAATTTTAATATGAATTAAAAAAAATATTCAGATTTTAAAATTTATTATTATTCATAAAAAAGGTTAATAGAAAAATGAGGGTAGAGA